>BQKN01034225.1:0-11602 GCA_022839385.1 Asparagus kiusianus
GCTGAGCTAAGCTAAGGGACCTATAGGCAATTTTATACGCCTACAGAGTTCTTTTTAGGATTTTCAAAGGTGGATGATACATCAGGACGAGGACTTTTTGAAGAACTTGTAAATATTTTGCAAGAGCTTAAACTTGATATTGGTGATGTAAGAGGACAAGTGTATGATAATGGTTCTAATATGAAAAGAAAACATAAAGGTGTACAAGGAAGATTATTAGAGATAAATCCTAGAGCATTCTACACACCTTGTGGTTATCATAGTCTTAACCTTGCACTTTGTGATATGATAAACTCTTGTTCACAAGCTTCATCTTTTTTCGGAGTGGTGCAGCGCATATATTCATTGTTTGCATCTTCTACAAAGCGGTGGAAAGTTCTTACAGATAATGTTAAAGGTTTCACACTTAAGCCACAATCACAAACTCGTTGGGAAGGTCAAGTTGAAAGTGTTAAAGCAATAAGATTTTAAGCTCCAGATATAAGAGATGCTTTGATTTACTTAGAAAGTTCTAGTGAAGATCCCAAGACAAAAAGTGATGATGAGCGCTTAGCAACATATGAAATTGAGAATTTTAAGTTCTTACTTGGTATGATTATTTGGTTTGATATTTTAAATGCTATTAACAAAATAAGTAAAATCATGCAATCAGAGGATATGCAGATTGATGTTGCTATAGACCTTTTAAGAGGGCTCATTTCTTTTTTTGAAAGCTACAGAGAAAATGGATTTAAAGCAGCTATGGTTGAGGCTAAAGAAATTGCAGTTAGAATGAAAGTTGAACCCATTTTTCGTGAACGTCGCATCATTCGTAGAAAGAAACATTTTGATGAAAATGCTAATAAAGAGATGGCAATGACAGCTGAAGAATCCTTTAGAGTCAATTACTTCATATATATCGTTGATCAAGCTCTTTCGTCACTCAAGAGTAGATTTGAACAGTTTCAACAGTATGATGAATCTTTTGGTTTCTTGTTTAATTTGGAGAGGTTGAAGTCTGCAGATAATGATAGTTTGAAGTGTTCATATCTTAACCTTGAAGATCTCCTAAAGCATGACAAAAATTTTGATATTAATGGGACAGAATTATTTTCAGAACTCCAAATCTTAAGAGAAGCATTACCAAGAGGAACAAAAAAAGCAATTGAAGTATTGAATTTTATGGAAAGGCTAAATTGTTGTTTTTCGAATGCTTGGATTGCTTATAGAGTATTATTGACAATACCAGTTACAGTTGCATCGGCCGAGAGAAGCTTTTCAAAGTTAAAGCTCATCAAATCTTATCTACGGTCAACAATGTCACAAGAGAGATTGAATGGATTGGCTATGATATCTATCGAAAAAAATTATTGGAGAAGCTTGATTGGAATATTTTAATTGATAATTTTGTAGCTCAAAATGCAAGGTGATCCCATTTAATGTAGTATGAATTGTGTTATTTATAAAGCATCAAGAAGTTTTTTGATTTTAATATTAATATGATTATGTGCTTATTGTCTCATTTTAATAAAAAAATATTTTGCTATCTTATAAAATTTTTTGTGTATGATTCGTATGAAATATTGTATATAGAGGCCCCTCATTTGAAAGCTTGATTAGGGCCCCGTGAAAATTAAGAATATCAGGGTCGGCCCTGCATATGCCCTAATTTTCTATTAGGCTTTCGTCAAATCCCATAGAGCTCAGAACCTGACTGTAAATAAATGGTTTAATTGCACTTAAATTTCATATAGTTTCCCTTATCTTGCACATATGTAGCCTCACTTATTTCGGCATCTCTTATATAACCCTAAGGTGTTTTTTAAAACTTGCACTCAATACCCTTAGTTATGCAAATGCATCATGTGACACTCACATGCTAATTTTAGAATATCTTCACTATTAATGTTTGTTAAATATATTGTTAGACATGTCCAAATTATATTTAAAAATAGAAATAGGATTGTTTAAAATAGAATTACAGTGATTTTCAGAATAAATTCAACAAAAATAAAGGGTTAAAACAGACATTTCTTTCTCTAAGGAAGTAATTTATGTTATTTTTTGCAAAATAATAAATTATCCATCTTAGATCTTTGCAAATTAAACGTAATTTACTGCCTGCTAGTAGAAAGTAGGAAATGTTCATGACACAACTAAAGATGAAATTAACCTTCCTCTTTCACTAAAACATAGTATTTCTTATTAAATTAGAAATGATTTAGAGGTTATATGAGGGGCATTTGACGCCTTAACTGCAAGCAAACTCCGTTTGCACGTTATTAAGATGTTAAATGGTAAGTAATCTACAAAAGACTAGTAGATATTAGTTATGTTATCATACAAAAATGCTTTTATTTTTATTCAGGAATGAAAAAAGAAACTTTGGCTCGTTAAATGTATGATGTGAACAATTCATTTATCTAGCCAACCGCGTCTTTTTTTTTTTTTTTTTTGTATGCTTATTATAATCTAGATGTTATGTACAGAGCTAGAAGCTAGACATCAAATCTTTTTTTAATATATCTTTTCTTGAAAGCTACATGTGCAGCCAAATCTGATGTTTGGTTTCGATTATTGAAAAATCTTTTTTTGTTTTTTTTCCTTTTTTTTTGTATGCTTATTATAATCTAGATGTTATGTACAGAGCTAGAAGCCAGACATCAAATCTTTTTTTAATATATCTTTTCTTGAAAGCTACACGTGCAACCAAAAATGGGAGAAAAAACGAAAAATCTGATGTTTGGTTCGATTATTGAAAAATGAAAGCTACATGCATTTTCATATACAAAAACACAAGTTTTGAGTTTTCCAAACTTTTTCAAGAAATAGATTGTTTCGTTTTAGTTCGTACAAAAAAAATGGTGGGAAATCAATGTATTTATTTTTAATTCTTGTGTTTGGTTCGTATGGAAAAAAAGGAAAAACTTTTGTTTATATGGCAAAAAACTGACGTGGCTGCAGTTTTCGTCGATTTCACGAAGTTGATGAAGGAATTGGGGGAGAGAGAAAAATCTGATGTGACGGCGATTTTCATTGAGTTTCCCTTCTTCAACCCTAGCGAACCAAAGATGGGAAAAAAAACCGACGAAAAGTTTATATCCTACGTGTCCACGAAAAATCTGATATGAAGACGGTGTAAAACTTTTCTACCGAGCTAAAAAACGATCGAAACAGCCCCAAGACAATACATGTTCGATAATTAAAAAATGAAAGCTACGAGTGCAGCAAAAAGAGCAACCACGTCTTGTATCTCGGATATTGGTGGAGACTAAAGTGGACATATTATTTATTTATAATGGTGTACATGAAAACATGTTTATCTTTTAACATGATTAGTGATATTTATCTTTTAACATGATTAGTGTACATGAAAACATGTTTATCTTTTAACATGATTAGTGATATTAGAAAAGAGATAATTAATTGGACGAAAAGACAAAATAGCTGCTTGGAGTGGCCACAAACGTTAGAAATTTTCTCTCTTAACGTGTGTAGTCTATAATATCTTTTTTATTAACATAATATAATCCAAATTCACCAAAGTGTTTCTTTTCAATGTGTATATATAGCTCATGCTATTCTTCTAATAAAGAATTATTATTATTCAAATAAAATGTCATGTGCTATTGAATCCCGAGCGAAAAGAGTAGATATATATACCTACTACACATTCAAACTTGATAATTTGGGATAGTTTTGCAAATTTAAAGATCTGGGGAAGTTATTCACCATGGATGATCCAGATGGTTGGGAGGTTCTCATATGTCACTCATAGTTCGTGGGTTCAATTACGAGCTGGGTAGTTTTAAAAAAAATTGGGGAAGTTTTGCAGATACACATGATGCTAAGGGTATGTTAGAAATCAGCAGCTATCCTCACCTACCAATCCACCATCCTAATAGCGTCCACCCATCACCAAATAGTCTCCACCAATCCATTAACCAACTAGTGTAAGAACTCTATATAATGGGCCAAAGATGAGTGTATGATATCCCAAGCAATAGGGGTGGGCAAAAACCGAAAAAAACCGGTTCAACCGAAAAAACCGCCCGAAAAAACGGACCGGTTAACCGAACCGAATTAAATGGATGAGAAGAAGTCTCTAAACCGTCCGAACCGAATTAAATCGGTTTGGATCCGGTTTGAACCCCTGAACCGCCCAAAAAAAACCGACCCGAATTCTGTTGGGCGGTTTAGAGACTAAACTTATACCTCAAAACTTCCTGTTATCATCCAATAGATTCAAACAGCGCAAGTAGCAGTTTCAAGCAATGAGTACAGCAATATCACAGAAAAATATCCTTGAGAACTAAGTAAAGATTCAAATCAATCCAGAAAATTTGTTATGCACATGATGCACTTACAAAAGATGCATATGTTACATTATATGAACAATATCATACAAAACATCACTCCCCCCTGTAATTAAATAAACTTAAACTTTAGTTAAAAATTTTTGCAGAAAAGATCTTGAGAATTACATAAGATTCAAATCAATCACAAAATGTGTTATGTACATGATACTTACAAGAGATAAGCATGCTGTATTATATGAACAACATCTTTAAAACATCAGTTCTCTGTGTAATTATATCAACTCAAAACTTTATTCTAAAGATGATAACCAGTCTAATAAAGCTTTGTTGGCGAGCTCAGGAACCTCATCATGAGGACAATGCCCAGCTTGCAAATTCACAACAGAAGTCTTTGGATAGAACTCTTTGCAAATTCAAAACCGAAACCGAACCGAACCGAACCGAATTTCGGTTGGATCGAATATTCGGATGAAGGGGAAAAAATTTGGATCTGGATGAGAGTTTTGAGAATCCGAAAAATTCGGATTGGATGCGGATTGGGCTTAAAACCGAACCGAACCGAATATGCCCAGCCCTACCAAGCAAGATCCAATCCAAGTAGCAAAGGAAAACAAAGAGAGAAATAAAGAAAAAAATAGTGAGTGGTTGTAAAAGAGGGCAATAGTTTGTAGTAGAGAGAGTGTTTGTATTAGAGAGTAGTGTGTTTGTACCACTAAAAAATAATAACAAAATATTTCTTGGTGTCCACCACTCCTCTCAACTCAACAATCAGAACCTGACTTAGGGTGTGTGTATCTGCTTATTGTATGCTTTGTGGTTGCCACCAAAGGTGGATCCTCCACATCAGAGTCTGGCTTAGGGTGAGTGTATCTGCTTATTGTATGTTCTGTGGCTGCCACCAAAGATGGATCCTCCACATCAGAAAATAAGTTAGATTATCATTTACTCTTTGAATGAACTGGGCACAATTTACGAGTATGGTACTATTCATAAGTACGGTTACTATTCACGATTACTGTTTATAAGGGTTATTGTTCAAGTGAAATAGTAGAAGTTGCAGTGATAGAAACAAGGCGGTTAGGGACCTGCTCTCCCCTACGGTGATCCTATCAGCATTCTTAAAGGCCAAAGTTCGTATTCAGTCCGAGACTGTGAAGTTGGGTGGTCAGTGATCAGACTTGCATGGAGATACTAAAGTAGTACCACGTCACGATGACAGATCTGGCAAATACGACTATTACACTCAAGAAACTCAACGGTAATAACTATAACTACTAGGAGACATGTATGAAGTCCTATTTACAAGGATAAGACCTCTGGGAAGTCATCGGGAGTGCTGAAATTATAGCATCTCGGGAACCTGGCGAAGCACTAAGAAAGTAAACATCAAAGCCGGCAAGTCTATGAATGTGCTAAAGACGACGGTAGAAGAAGATCTCGTAGACTATATGCGAGATGCCAGAACTCCGAAGGAGGCATGGGATACTCTTGTGATACTCTTCTCGAAAAAGAATGATGCTTCACTTCAACTCCTAAAGAATCAATTGATGACCTTGTAACAGAAGGATCTGACAATCAGTCGGTACTTCAAGCAAATAAAATCACTTTGTTTAGATATTACTCAACTAGATCCAAATTCTAAAGTAACCGAGGTAAGGATGAGGAGGTCATCCATGGTTTGAGACCAGAATATCACGGACTCGTTGTTGCTACACACGGGTGGCTGACTCAACCAACATTATTAGAGATGGAGAATTTGCTCGCTACATAGGAAACCGTAGCCAACCAAATGGCTAGCGTTTCAATAAAAAGCAAAGATAAAGCACTCTTCAGCAGCAAGGAGAGAGGCAAACCAAGAGGCGCGAGGAAAGAGGAGTATGGAAACGCTGGTTCAAGGAGGCAGCCAGGACGGCCATACACTGACAGAATACAACAGCGTGAGGAGCAAGATAATCGTCGAGCAAGGAGACCTGATAGTAGCTGCTACAACTATGGGAAGAAAAGACAATTTGCCAGAGACTGTCGCTACAAGAGAAGGCCTATAGAGGGTAATGCTAACATCGCGCAGATGTCAAGATGATGAAGAAGAATAGGATGCCCAAGCATCCGTGGCTATCATTAAAGATGTACCAGTAAACAAAGATAAGGTTGTTGGTATGGCACTAACCCCGATTGTAGAAGAATCTGAGTCTGCATTTGTAGTGGTTTCAGATCGAGAAGAAGTCACCTATAATAAAGATTGGATCGTTGATTATGGCTGTTCTAACCACATGACGAGAGATAAGGGGAAGCTTGTCAAGATAAAGGAGTATAAAAGCAGCCAAGAAGTTGTGATAGTCAATAATTCAATATTACCTATCACACACATCAGAAAGACTGTATTTACGACACGCTACAACCCAATCGGATACAAATACAAGATGTATACCATATACCGGGTATGAAAAAAACCTTCTATCTATTTTTAATTAACAGGTTCTGGAAACTAGTATTTAGGCCACAAGATGTAAAAGTCTATCGAATTTTGAAGCCACCAGGAGAACCTGTCATGGAGGGATGAAATGTAGAATCTGTCTATGTGATGTCGGCAAAATTAGTATACACAGATAAAGCCAAAAATAATAAGACGGCTGATCTGTGCCCTGCTCGGCTTGGCCATGTGAGCTATCACAAGCTTAAGATTATGATGGAAAAGTCAATGTTGAAGGGTCTTCTACACTTGGAGATTCGAGGAGGGACCATATGCGGAGGTTGTCAATATGGTAAGGCGCATCAATTACCATACCATAAGTCACAATTCAAAGCAAAAGAATCTTTGGAACTCGTGCACTTAAATGTATTCGGCCGAGTGAAGCAAGAATCAATAAGTGGCATGCGGTACATGATCACCTTTATCGATAATTACTCGAGATATGTCTAGGTTTATTTCCTGAAGAAAAAGTCTGAAGCACTCTCCAAATTCAAGCAATTCTGAGAAGAAGTCAAAGGAGAACTAGGCAAGAAAATTCATTGCCTACGCACAAACAACGAAGGGGAATACACATTGATGGAGTTTTGCAACTACCTAAAGCAGCTCAAGATTCGGCAATAACTAACATGCCCAAATACTCCGCAGCAGAATGACGTAGCCTAAAGAAAGAATCATCATCTCGCCAAAATTTGCAGAAGCATGCTTCATGTCAAGAACGTGTCAGGACGATTTTAGGCTGAGTGTATGAAGATTGCGGCACATGTGATTAATCGGCTCCCACAACCAAAATTGTTGTTCATATCACTATTTTAGAAGTTGTGGAATACTAACCCAATCGTAAGCCATTTCAGAGTCTTCGGTTATGTATGTTATGTCTTTGTGCCTGTTCACTTACGTAGCAAGTTCGATAAAAAGGCTGTAAGGTGTATATTTGTAGGGTATGATAATAAAAGAAAAGGATGGAGATGTTGTGATCCCACAACTAGACGGTGCTACACATCAAGGAATATTGTGTTTGATGAAGCCTCGTATTGGTGGGCTTCACAAGAAGTTGTACTCCTAGACTCTAATGATCTATAGAGGATCAGTTGCAGAAGATGCTGGGGGAGCTAGGTCAAAAAGAAGGACTACAGGAATTAGAGAAGATAGAACCAAGTTCTGCTACATCTCCGGAGGAGAAGAATCCATGGAAAACTGGTGTTCATCAGATAATATCAGAAAAGGAGTGTCCGATCTAGATAGAGAATATCGAAGAAGAACCAACTAAACAACTTCGAAGATCAACTAGACCCAGGAAGCCGAATCCCAAGTATGCGATTGTGGCGATTACGAAAGATGTGAAGGAGCCATCTACCTTCAAAGAAGCATACGAGAGTGAAGAATGGAGACAAGTAGTGTGAGAGAAAATCTAAGCATTAAAAAGGAAGTTAGAATTCTTGGACTTGTGGATAGAGAAGTCGCTGCTGAGGGGGGTGTTAGAAATCAGCAGCTATCCACACCTATCAAGCCACCATCCTAATAGTGTCCACCCACCACCAAATAGTCTCCACCAATCCCTTCACCAACTAGTGTAAGAACTCTATATAAGGGGCCAAAGATGAGCGTATAAAGTATCCCAAGCAAGATCCAATCCAAGTAGCAAAGGAAAACAAAGAGAGAAATAAAGAAAAAAATAATAATGAGTAGTTGTAAAAGAGTGTAGTAATTTATAGTAGAGAGAGTGTGTTTGTATTAGAGAATAGTGTATTTGTACCACTAAAAATAATAATAATAAAATATTTCTTGGTGTCCACCACTCCTCTCAACTCAACAAGGCATATATACAAATAACCTGAAATATAGAAGCAACTAGGACCGAAGTGTTTAGCCTTTGGAAAGTATTCGTTGTGACTTGTGGCTCTTATCAAAGAGCCCATCCAAGGCCCTACTTTTGTTCAGGCCTTCATCAAAGCCCACATTTATAGCAAGCAGACCTTGAACGTGAAAATTATTATCTGCTCTTTATTTCTTTTTCTCTCTTCTTTTTCGTAGTTTTCTTTTTTGTATTGATGGATGATCAAGAGAATTGAGATGTCACTATCCCGATCAGACATTTTTATGAAAATCATAATAATTTAAAACAATATAACTTTCTTCGCGTATGTACTTACAAGCACTCCTTGTGAGTGAAATACATGGATCAAAATCTCTTCCGCTTTCTACTTTTCTTCTAGTCTTATGGCACTCGTAAAAATATATACTACCAAATAATTTGAACATAACTATCCTCACTAATACCAATAACAACTGCCAATTTTTAACCTTTGATCTTGATTAGATTGTTTTTATTTTCATTTCTGTTTTGGTAATTGAAAAACTTTCATTCACCAATGCGCATGAAATACAAAAACTCTTCCAGGCGTACCTGGGTCTATACAAATTTTTGTAAGTAATATGCGCCTCGACACGAGCCAGTCAATGAAAGAGTGTCTAGAAATATCAATGGGAAAAATGCTTCCAGTCCCCAAAAGCCAAGTGAACGTGCTTCACACCCCCAAGACTTGGTCAATGGGCGTTTTACCCCTAAAAATAAAAAATCTGTACTCTGAGCCCCCAAAACACAAAACCCAAGACATTAAAACATGTGAAGACCATAATACCCTTCTCTCTCTCTTTTTTTTTTATTAAAATATGATGATGATTATTTTATTATTTTGTTTTCTCTCTCTCTTTATCATGATGTAACAAGAGGATAGTTGAAATGATTGATGGGGATTATTTTATTATTTTCGTTTTTTATTATTTTCGTTATTTGTATTGAGAGGTTGTTAAAGTTACGGGTTAATTGTTAAGGTTACGAGTTAATTGTTAATGTTACGGGTCAATTGTTAAGGTTATGAATCCTCTCTCTCTCTTTCTTTCTTATTAAAATATGATGAGGATTATTTTATTATTTTTGTTTTCTCTCTCTCTTTATCATGATGTACCAAGAGGATTGTCACGTCCCGCTTTCCAAAATACCCGGGAACCGGAATGTGAACAAGCCCGCGACGTATTAGATTGAGAAGAAATATACACTATTTTTATTTTTTTTCTTCTTAATCCAATACGCTAAGCGTCTGGAAATAAATACAATGTAAAGTCACAGGTCCCCGATCACAATCAGCAAGAATATAATAGACAAACCCAGAATAAAAAAATATCATATCACAAATGGGGTAATATCCGAGACATATAATACGGGTCAAACATGCCCTTATACAAATCTGAACAAATGAATACCGAAGAGATACAAAATACACTGATCAAATAGAAATGGAAGGTAGTACAAAAGGAAACGGATGACCAATAACTAAGCTTCAGCTTCTTCTACTCCGTCTGCAGGGCACTCCTGCTAAGAATCCTCTGGCTCCTGCTGAACCTGTTCTTCTCCTAAGTCTGACGTACACCAGAGAAAACAAGTGTATGTCAGGTGCATGGCGCACGGCAAGACCCGACAAAACAAAATAGGACAAACAAAAACCAAAGTGAGAAATGATACGATAACAGAAACGACAAAAGAACATGCAACTGGTAATCCAACAAAATCAACATGCAATCCACTACCAAAACATGATAATCATAAGAATCCGTAAATCAATCGGGTAACAAAATCATGCAGCTAGCGATCAGAATAATCATCCAAGTAACCGGGACATACAATAGATGAAATTAATACTTAAAAATCTACAACTCGATCGAGACGTAGTACGTCGAGCGAAATAATCCAAACAAGGAAACCCTCATGTATATATCATATGTATGGAATTGTAAATAGTTAAATATTAATCCCAATCTATGTATGATAAGAACAACACTGGTCTACATCTCAACAAAACTAACAAAGATCACCATAAGGCAAGCAAGCATATTATTCTTGTTTACATGTTATTTGAATTGGGGAAGAATATTTTAATGTATATAATCGGGTCCCCGTAAAGTCGTCCGGGGGCCGCCTTCAAGTCAAGTATTGGCCCTCTGGCCATGTACATAACACTCACGATAACAAGAAAGCGCTGTGCCCGTTTATATACATGCTATATTCTCCGTCCAATTCCCCTTTATAACCCCATGTTTGTCATATTAATTACGCAACTGTACATGAAATACTGTGCACTAGCCACGGAGTTACCGTGGAACAACTTCTGTAAAACTATGAAAATAACTATGACTCACAATACGTCCGATCAAGAGTGCATCGTCTAGTCAATGCTATAATAATAATAATAATCAAGGAAACCTCATACCGGGATATCGATATTGAGGGAACTCGGGACTCCTCACATTGGGATATCGATGTCGAGCAAGTATAGCCAAGCCTTGAAGCACGCTTATAAATCATACTTTTAACAGAAGTCATCTTCATGTACAGTCTCTCCTATTGGGTAACAACTAAGTGATAAAGCAACAAATTCCATACAGCCATTCATGTCAAACAATCCCACGCATGTAATAATATATCATAGATTAATCTAATTAATTAACTCATACTAGATCTAAAAATTGAATTGCGAGTCACATAATAATTTACGATAAAACTAATAATTAAAATGAAATAATTAAGGTTCGGGATCTTGCCTCGGGTTTTGTCGAACGAGCCGACGTCGACGACGCGGGTCGGAGCATGACGGTGGCGCGGGGATCTCGGCGGCGGAGGGAACCTCGACATGGGGCTGCAAGGCGACGACGGCGAAAGGGGATGATTGTTGGTCGGGCTGTGACTCGGCGGGGCGCTGTCGGGGATTGTTGGCTGCCGGCGACGCTGAGGAAGGCAACAGGTGGCGAGGGCGAGAGAGCGGGTGCTGTGGAGGCTGGC
>BQKN01034233.1:0-22119 GCA_022839385.1 Asparagus kiusianus
TATATTTTTGAGCTCCTGCCCATCTATGTGTCCTGCCTCTTTTTCTTTATTGATTCTCAATCAAAAGTTTAAGTTCACTACACAACAATAAAAATATGTTGCATTACAAGGTGAACATGGACAACATAAGAATTACTAATTTAGAAAATGAAGCATATCTAATATAATTTTCAACTTCGTTGTTACAGCAATTGTATAAAGATATATCGATGTGCATTAACCCAATCTACATTGTCTAATGTAAACACATTGCCCTTTCTTTTCCTCTTTCTACCCAAAAGATGACCTATCTTTGGAAAATTTGGTGATGTCTCTTTAGTAGAATCAACTTTGTCATACTTACTTGTGTATCTATTAAATCTTGTCTTCACACCATCATGCATATATAATGAGCAAAAAGTTAGACTCTTCCGCCAAATATTTTTCTGCTATGGAACCTTCAGGGGCATTTCTATTACGCACATACAACTTCGGCCTACAAATATATCCCTCTATTGGATACATCTAGAAGTAGTTGACTGGGCCACATTCTAGAATTTGTTGAACTAAATGAACTGGAAGATGCACCATGCTGTCAAAGAAACCGGGTGAAAATATTCTCAAGTTGACAAAGTATCTCCACAATCTCAGACTGCAATGATCGAAGTTCATCTAGTTGAGCACTTCGTTGCATATACCCTTATAGAAAGCATCTAATCTGATAAGTAGGATACCATTCTCAGGCACAGTTCCTATTAATGCAACTTGAAGTAATTATTGCATGATAAAATGCGCATCATGAGTCTTATGTCTAGATATTTTTTCCTCCCTCACATTTACACATCTTTACATATTTGATGCACAACCATGAGGCACTTTTGCATCCTTCAACACTTTGCAAAATATTTCTTTCTCCTCTGTTGTCATAGAAAAGCATGCCTTCACTAATATAACAAGCCGACCGTCAGTTGACTTCATAGGATGAAGATCTCATCTTAAGCCCATGTGCTGCAAGTCAAAGCGAGCTTTAACATGACCCTTCGTCTTTCCTGAAATATCTAACAATGTGCCAATAATATTATCATACACATTTTTCTCTATATGCATTAAATCTAGCATATGTCGACATATATTTTGCACCCAATAAGGCAAATAAAAAAATTTTGATCTTTTTTCCATGGACAATTCTTATCTACCTTCTTCTTCTGCTTCTTTTCAAAGTCATTAATAAAATCAGATAATTCAACTATAATTTTAGACCCAGACAACGGTGTTCGTTGTTCTCCTAGCTTAACTTCACCATTAAATGATCATTAAGTCGCCATTCCTTGTCGAGAATATAAATTTTACCCCTACAACATTGATTTGATACCAATATACTACCCCCAGGTATACTAACTAGCAATTCTTGTTGTAGGGTATCACATGGTAATTTGTTTCTCTTAACAAACTGTGCCGCAATAAAGGAATGCGATGCACCAGAATCAAATAGTACTCGAGTATAAACCGACGCAAAAGTTAGCGTACCTGTCACCACATCTTTGTTTGCTTCTGCTTCCTTCTCAGTTAGAGAATAAACTCGGGCCTTAGCTTGAGGATGCTTGTTCCCACCACTGGACTGACCAGGCTGGAAGGTATTCTGAGATGATTATTGTAGGGGACAATTTACTATTTTGTGATCTTTCTGACCACATCTCAAACAAGCTCCGGTATTTCTCCAACAAATTTTCGCTTCATGCCCCAGTTTATGACAAACATCACATCTCAAAGTTTTCTGCTTAGGAAATTGGTCCTCTCTACGTCCAAAGTTCTGCTTTTTGTTTCTCTAATTTTTATTTCTACCACCGCGATTATCTTGCCAGAGCCGCTTCTTTGGGTAGGAGCTGCTGTAAGACCCTGTAGATTTTTAGTATGTTTATGTGCATCAGTATTGAGGTTGAGTGTGCAAAATTTCATATCATATGCAGCAGAATCGTAGTATGCAGTTTCTAGTTCATGAGTCGACCCATGACTGTCATGAGTCGACTCACGAAATCGAGTCCTGTTGCCTTTTGTTTCTACTGAGTCGACTCATTATATTATGAGTCGACCCATGAGTCATGAGTCGACCCATGACTGTGATGAGTCGACTCATCGAGGGTTTTCCAGTTTTCTCAGTTCGGGTTTGTTGGGTTTCGGGTCGGGTTTTATCCACTTGTATATATGCTCCCCTACCCGAAATCACTTCATTTTCATCAGTTTTCCCCAGAAACCCTTGTTCGTGGAAAAAATTGTTGCTTTCTTCATTACTGACTCTATTGTCATCTTTAAATAACAACTTTTTGAGTTACAAAGATCCTGTCTTTTTATAAGATCCGGTTACAATGAAAATCGAAACAAAGAAATAAAAATTACAACTTTTCTCTTGTTTACCGAACAAATCACGAGCTCCCGTTATCCGGTCGCTCGCTTGCGTGGGTTGTTTGCCTGCGCCGATGGTTGATCCGTTGACCATCGCACGATCTAGATCCAGACAGATCTACGCAATATGACGGGTATTATTTCACCAAGGAAATAATAGCCGGAGGGATTATTTCACCAAGGAAATTATCGCTCGAATCTCGGGATCAAAAACCAAGCTTTGATCCGGAGTATAGCCATGTAGATCTGAGATCCGGTCCTCTCGAACTCCTGCCTTATTTGGCGTTGATGATCGCCGAGCACCAGATCTGGATGAGCAAGTCCTTGAAGTCCCAAAGTTTGAATCTTTTTAAGTTTTGAGCTTCGAATCCTGTAGAGCTTCGCTTCTCTCCAAAATTTTCTAACCTCTCAAAATGAACCACCCTTGGCCTATTTATAGGCACCCAGATCTATGCCTAGGCACAGATCTGGGTTGAGGTGGCTCGGCCACAAGTGGCCGGCCACCCCTGGGTGGCTCGGCCCATGCCGAGCCACCCTGGGGTTGCTCGGCTGCCGAGCCACCTCGGGGTGGCTCTGCCATGGCCCCACCACAAGGTGGCTCGGCTTGGGCCGAGCCACCTTGAGGTGGTTCGGTTTCGGCCGAGCCCCTCTAGGTGTTTGTCGTTTTGCCTCTTTATGCCCGTTTTCCGGTTCTGTGGTTGATTGGTTTGGATTCGATTCGTTAACCTGATTTGGCAGTAGACCCGCTTCTGAATACGAATCCGAAACTGATCTTGATTCGATCGTGATTCATCCGAGTTCGCTCTTGTTTGGATGACTCGTTGACTCCTCGAACCGTTGGCTTGATTCCGCACGCGAATGGATGCATTCCGTTGCTCGCATACGATTCGTCGGCTTCGTAGCCTCATTATTCCGCTTCGTCGCGTATCATTTGGCTTCGGTGTTTGTGGGCTAACGGTCGTGTTTGGATACGTCGCCTGATGGTCTGTTTGTCGATCGGCGTCGTCGAGCTGTGTTAAGGGACCTACAGGCAGTTTTATACGCCTACAGATACCCCCTCCAAAGTATTTCAGCCTCGTTCTTTTATAGAAGAGTCTGAAATACTTTGGATATGATTCCCCCATCCTTCAGTTGGTTATGACGAGATATTTGGAATGGCTTCTATTCTTGATTCCTTCAGTCCTCCAGGCTATTCGGTGCTTTGTCGAACGTCTGTAAGGGTTCCGGTGCTGCATTTATTGTCTGACCGTCTGTTGGAATTTTAAATTTGAAGTCGATTCTCGATTTCCTGACTTTTTAGCTCGAGTTGGTTGTTTCAACATAGAACTGACCATCGGTCATCGGCATTGAATCGTCATTTACAACGCGTTGTCCGGCGTTTAAGCTTCCTTGCGACGCGTTGTCCGGCGTCCAAGCTTCATTATGGCGCGTTGTCCAGCGTTTGACACAGTTTATACTCGTACGTCTGCTGGAATATACACAGTTTAAGCTCTTAAGTAATTGGAGCGTGGTAAATACTTGAGTCACGAGACCAATCTATAGAATTGATGCGTCAATGACTCGTATTTATAGAATTTTTGGCAAATTCTCAGCCATCAACGGGTTTGATGAGCCTTTACCGACTACCGTTTGAGTCGGGCTAGCATGCGGATTGTTTAAGTCCGTTCCGCATGTGACGTTGTGCTAAAGGAATGAACTCCTTTAGACTTTGTGCTATGATGTTGAATACATAGGCTTTACCATTTGTTACGGGAATAGGCTACCCGGCGACGCGTGTTAGGCGTTGACTTTAGGATTTTTAGCTAACCCCCAGCCTTCAACGGATTTGATTAGCCTTTACCGACTACCGTTTGAGTCGGGCTAGCATGCGGATTGTCTAAATCCGTTCCGCACGTGACGTTGTGCTAAAGGAATGAACTCCCTTAGACTTTGTGCTACGACTTCGAATACGTAGACTTCGCCGTTGATATGGGAATAGGCTACCCAGCAACGTGTATTAGACGTTGACTTACCCCTGCTTAGGCTTCGGGATAAAGGTCCCCAGAATCAGGCTCTGGTATCTCTTTCTATGGGTAGAGATTAAACCGGCGACGCGTGTTAGGCGTCGACATATCCTTTCTTAGGATTCAGGATGAAATTCCCCATGCGTGTAAGGCATGGATTTTGGTGTTATTAATAACAACCTGCCATAATATTGAATATGTGAGCGAGTGTTCTTTTTAACAGTTAAGAACTAACCGGCAGCGCGGGTTAGGCGCAGAATTATCCTTGCTTAGGTTTCAGGATAGAATACCCCAGAATCGAACTCTGGTGTCTTCTTCTGTGGAGAAAGACTAAACCGGCAGCGCGTGTTAGGCGCAGACTTATCCCTGTTTAGGATTCGGGATAAACTTCCTAGGATAAATCCTAAATTCTTGGAAAAGGATTGATGTGGGAAGGAAGAATTTTATATTCTATTCCCCGAACAAGGAAGGAAGAATTTTATATTCTATTCCCAATTGGAAAGGAGACTCAAGGTGGGATCTCCACCCCCAGAATCCAAAAAGGTGAAACTAAGAGTGGGACCTCCACTCCGAGAATCGAAAAGATTCGGATAACCCTAACTGTCGGAAGGTTTGATTACCGAACTAAGGATGAATTTCTCGTTTACCGAGAGTGAATCGTGATTTTGGTCCTAAATATAGGAAGGTTTGACCAAGCGCGAGTTTGAGATGACCCTAACTGTAGGAAGGTTTGATCACGCGATTTGAAAGCGGACCTCTCGTTCATTGGAGGAATCGAGAGGGGATTTTGGTTGTGGTCCTAACTGTAGGAAGGTTTGACCAAGTAGGGGGTTTAAAACGATCCTAACTGTAAGAAGGTTTGATCGCTCGATTTGTGGGCCTCTCGTTCATTGAAGGAATCGAGAGGGGATTTTGGTTTTGGTCCTAACTGTAGGAAGGTTTGACCAAGTGGAAAGTGAGAGTGAGAGTACAAATCACTGTAGGAATGTTGATTCGTACAAATCACTCAAAGGGGGTTCCTGATGTTAAGTGATAAAGACTTAACAAAAAGGGGGCTTTGACAATTCGTCAATGATTGATAGATCAGAATTCTAAGCATTATATCCGGACTCTAACAATGAAAGTGTTGAGTGCACGAGCATAGCGGATGTTTGAATGGATTAAACAGGAAAGAATTTTAGTGGTCCCGCCGTCAATTAGTTGGTCGGTGGGGGATTCTGTGGTGGAGACTATGAGTCGTCAAACACCAATAAGAGTTTTGTGAGAAAAAATTGATCCAATGAAGTGATCAGATTTCATCTCAGCAAAAGAGTGTTCGGAAATTAGGAGTTTAGTATTTATCACCTTATTCATCATGACCGGGTTATCCCTAAGAATATTACATTTAACATTCTTCCGGGAACTTCCCGTTATATGAATTATCCACCCTCAGTTTTCTTTGCAAAACTGGGTGTATCATTGTATCAGCTGCACGATCGGGTTATCCTTAAGAATACCACGCATGGCACTCTCTAGGAACTTCCCGTGGAAGAAAGAAAATAGTTTAGACTCATACACCTATTGGAGTATCAGGGAGCAGTTTAACCTCTTATACCGGTCGGAGGATTGAGAAGCAGTTTATACTCATATACTCTTCGGAGTGTTAGGAAGCAGTTTATACTCTTATACCGGTCGGAGTTTTGCCGTTCTCAACTGGCTTACTCTAGCGTTATGACGTCGGCTTCAACCAAGGTTTGGATGCTATTCTTGAGTGTAAAGCACGCCTTGGTTGGATGAAGGATCCTCCTGTGATATGCGTAGTATTTTGGATCCGCAGTATTTTTAGCTTCCTCCTGATTCATGATGGGCGGGAGCTTGATCTTGTTGTTTTCAAGGAGGGATTCGAAGATGGCTGGAACGTCTTCGTCCTTGAAGGAATACTCTTTTTGGAGTTTCGGGCCCGAGGTCTTTTGTTGTCTCCGGGGCTGTTGTTGTGACGTTTGATTAGCATCAATAGCGGCTGCAGGTGTCTTGCCCTTACCACGGGAGGCAAAGTTCGAGTTCGGAGGATTCGTCGTCGATTGTCTCCTCTCGGCCTTTTTCCTTCGGAGGAAGCGCTCGGCTTGTTCACCGCGCACCTTCAAGTCTTTCCAAGAGTTGGATGGTGCTGTCCTCATTGCTTCCAACACGTCCAACGCGAGGTTGTTGTGGCAAGTTTGGAGGATGAACTCTTCAGTGATTGGGTCCCGACAGTTCATCGCTTTGTTCCGTTGGGTCCCGACAGTTCATCGCTTTGTTCCGGAACCTCTTGACGAAGGTATCGACCAATTCTCCGTCCTTTTGTTTCTCGTCGAGCAACGTTCCGATGGATATCTTGGTGTCGTCATCGAAGAAGTTAGCGAGGAATTTTGTCTCCATATCGTCCCAGCTATTTACGCTTCCTGGCTTGAGGCGGCGATACCAATCGAAGGCGGCTCCACGAAGAGTACCAACGAAGGACCGTACCATCTGAGGTGTTGGCCTTCTTGTTTTGATGATGTTTAACAAACAATTTACTTCTAATGTTGTTTGTCTAGTGTTTGTGTTTTCGTATTTATTCTAGGCAAACAACGTTGTTGGAGGATGGATGGATTGCGCCATAACGACGATATCAAATGGAGGTTGGCGGAATTATGGAGTGAAGCATCGTACAATTCAAGTTCAAGATCCAAGTTTAGCTTCATCCGCAACGTGTACCAAGTTGAGCTACAATGAAGATCAAGATCATTGCTTGGGTATAGTTAGTATAGGTTTATATCATGTGTGTTAATTCTATAAGCTCAAACATACACACACATATATATTTGTGATTTTCGTAACTATAAGTGTTTTTATGCAAAATAAGTTTTGGACTATATTTACATCATAAACAACTTTTATTATGTCCATATAAATATTCCATAAGTTTTCAAAACTTGTTTTGAGTCAAAAATAACAATCACATGTTTTTCATATATACGTCTTTTAGTGCTTTTGCAGAATACAGTGCTTTTCACAAATTATAAATACAAATTAAGAAATTCTTTTTCTAACATGTTTGTTTTCATATTTACAAACATTTCGCAAAGTTTTATCATGTTTGGAATTGATTTGTTATGTTTAATGGAATTTACAAAATCATGTTTTTCATTCGTGCATGTTCGTGCATATTTTACAAAACAGATGAGTTTTCATAAATGGGAAGTGATATTCAAGAAATTCTTTCTTTGACATGTTTATCAACATGTTTAGAAACTTCCCTCAAAATTTTACTATTTTTGGAGTTGATTTACTGTGCCTAATTGATTTTACAAAACTGTGTATCACAGCAGATTTTCAGAAACTATAAATTTGTGTTCAAATATTTATTTCTCTCAACTGGGAAAAGATTTTTCAGAAATTCTTTCTCTGACATGTTATTCTACATGTCTAGAACATTCTCACAAAATTTCATAATTGTTGGAGTTAATTTACTATTTTAAATTGATTTTACAAAATAGCTGCGTACTGCTACAGTAATCCGGTCGACCGGACATGTCTCTGGACGTTGGTTACTGTAGCTAACGGCTATAATTCCCAGATTTTGATATATCCGTTTTTTTGTCTTTTTGCTTGGTTTTTTTGGGTTTTTGGGCTTGTTTCATGAGCCTATATATACCCCATGCCCTCATACTTCTAAGGGTACTTAAGAAATGTTTTAAACAAGTTTAAAGAGTTTTAAACAAGGGTTTAAGTGTGTTAGTGTTTGTTTTGGTTTATGAAGAAGTTTTTACAAGTGGAGAAGATCATCTTCTTGTTTGGGCTTCAATCTCCATCTCTCCATCTTGTCATCTATTGGAGAAGTTTTCTAAACTCCATCTAGCTTTACATTTGCTTAGTTATTTGATTATCATTCTTTAAAGCTAGTTTTTTTATATTGAGTTTAGATTTGATTATATTATCTCATTGTTACACACATCCACTTGAGCTTATTGTAATTGCATACATTATATAATTGGGTTGTGGGATTGTGTGATATTGAGTGAGCCTAATTGAGTTCTCACCTTGTTAGAGAGAACAATCATTATATTGTGCTTATTGAGAGATTCACTTTGTAATACACTTGTACACCAAGAGAGGAGTATGTGGTGAGAGTCGGGGATCGTTCCAAGAGGAGTGGCGTCGGTTGACGAACCTAGGGAGAGGTTGTAACCGAGCACTTGAGGGAGACACGGTTAGGTCCAACACTTGTGTGGGTGTAGAGTGTGATTGCATAGTGTTTGTTGTGTGAGAGTTTTCGGTGAACTTGTAAACCGAGTGTGTAGAAGTTCCGGCTTCCAAACCTGGTTGTGATAGTGGAGTATCTCCTCGAGGTGAGGAGCGGGGACGTAGGTCGTGGGGACCGAACCTCGTAAACATATCATTTGTTTGTGATTGCATTGGCGCACTTGTTTTCATGCTCATATCTTACATCGCCATTGTGTATTGCTTGTTGATCATTTTGCCCTATCATATTTGTAGTTAAAATTGTTTACCCCTTGTGTTAGTTTTATATCCTTGCACATACATTGCATATATCTCTTTGTTAGGATATATCTTGGTGTTCATATTGCTTATCCTAGCTCATATACATTGTTGTATTTCATACTTGCTAGGATAACTTATTAATTATTCTTAATTGGCATAAAATCGGATTAGATTAGCATAAGACCCTAATCACCCCCCCTCTAGGGTCCAACATGAGGCTCGTTACCAGAGATAACACCCAGGTGCGATTTAAAATAAATCAAATGTTGAGTGGGGGAACCCTTCCCATCGAACGGTGTGAAGTTGATTAGACTAAACTTCGCCGGATAGGGGATTGATTCCCACTCTCTTGGGTATGGACAAGGAATGCCCGTCTTCTTCATCTCTTGAGCGGAAATCAACGTATTGATTTTGCTCTCGAGGTTTTTGATCTTCAAGTTTTCACCTGTATCTTCGTTAGCATCCTCGTTACCACCCCCTGCATTGATGGGAGGGTTATTGGCGTTATGAGTTTCATTTGCACCTGTGTCCTCATCTTCCAGATTGTTCTGGTTACGATGACTTGGTTCGCCCTGTTGGTTCCTCAATGCCTGGATTTGTTGGTCATGCATCTCTCTCATAGTCTGCATGGCCATCTGCATTTCGAACTTGAAGCTCTCTTGCTGTTTAGCCATGGCTTCTTCGAGCATCTTGGCCACTTGTTCCGCGCTTATTATCAGCGACTCGCGGGGTTCCCCCTCACTGGATACTGTATTATCTGATGCGACCGCAGAGCAGGCATCCGACTCTTCACCTTCTGAAGGAAATCTTGTCCGAACCCTGCCATAAGTTCCTCGTGCGATGGCTCCAGACTGCAGACGGGTTAGACGCCGGGATGCTTTCAGAATCGACTCGAGATTACCTTGTGTCGATGTCCCTTTACTGGTCATATTAGCGGTGACCCTCGAAAATTCTCCATCTTCGACCACCGTTCTTCTTCGTCGGAAACGACTAGGCCTTGGCTTTGGCATTTCAGTGCTGAGCCTCTCGAAAACCGAAACTCTTTCGGGGACCGTCTTGATGCAGTTACACTCAGACAATACCGCCCGAATGAGTTTGGAACAGGGGCATTGAGTCTCTAGTCTTTGAGGACTCCTCTTTCTAGCTTTGCCCGTACCCCCAACACGATAGTACAACTCGTCTGTTTGAAGATCGGAGTAACCTATCGTGTGTTGGCACGACTTCTCAGGTATAACGTTATCATCATCGGATGACAATGTTTCCTTCTGAGGGCGAACTGTCTTCTTCGGGCTTTCAAAAGTTACGCGTCTCGAAACATGCCTTTGTGGGCGCCAGTTCTCAGCGGGCTCCTGGACTTCGATGCGCAAATTAGCGCGCACAGCAGCCTTGAACTCCTTGTCATGCTGAAAATGATGACAACCCCCAGCAAGTTGAGTCGTTCGGGGCTTCTTCATCGGGCCCAAACGTTCTTAAACTGGAGCCTTGCCTCTTTCATCGGGAATTGGACCGATGCGTTCCAAAACTGACCTCCTTCTTCGGGATGGTTCTGCGGGATCTCCCAGAGCAGTTGTGGAAATCCTCGGTGGTTTGGGTTGACTCGCCGGAAGTTGCACCTTCGACGGCTGCAGTTGTTGCTCCTTGGTCTGAACCGCCACTTCAGACTTCGGTCTCTAAACTCTGCGTGTTGATGGCGGCTTCTTGGCCACCTCTTTCTGCAGCTTTCTACGGGCCTCTTGGACTTGAGCCCGTGCCTACGCTGACAGCGCGCGGTGCTTGCGAATGCGCTCCTCAAGTGTCGAACGATTCCGTTTGACGCTGACCCATTCGTTCGTCAGCGGCTTGGAGGAGTTACCCTTCATCTGTTATTGAGGCAGCTTGCCTCTCTTGTTCTTCGGACTCGCGTTATGGCGGATTCCATCCGTGGATTCCATTGCCTTCGCGAATTCTCAGGCCAAGCGTTGGCGTCGCCTTTGGCTGGCTCTCTTCGAGAGAGTCACCACTCCTTTGGTGACGGAGGAATTGGCAGGAGCCGGCTTGACCTGGTTAGAAATTGGAGGGATCTCACCCAATGCGACTTTGGCATCCAGCGGGGCGAGATCTTCGTTGGTGTTTTCAACATCTTCATACCAACGAGTTTTTCTCTTAGAGGATTGTTTCTTGGACATGCGGGGGGAGGTTGATCCGGACGAGGACGACAAGTACTCCTCGAACTTCTGCTGGTCGAACTCGTATTCGACCTCCTCCACGACCGGGATTGAGATCCGCGGCTGCGACGCAATGATCTCGGCAGCGAGATCGGTGGCTCCCACTGTGGTCGCCAGATTGTTCGCGGGAAAAATTGTTACTTTCTTTATTACTGACTCCATTGTCATCTTTAAATAACAACTTTTTGAGTTACAAAGATCCGGTCTTTTTATAAGATCCGGTTACAATGAAAATCGAAACAAAGAAATAAAAATTACAACTTTTCTCTTGTTTACCGAACAAATCACGAGCTCCCGTTATCCGGTCGCTCGCTTGCGTGGGATGTTTGCCTGCGTCGATGGTTGATCCGTTGACCACCGCACGATCTAGATCTAGACAGGTCTACACAATATGACGGGTATTATTTCACCAAGGAAATAATAGCCGGAGGGATTATTTCACCAAGGAAATAATCGTTCAAATCTCGGGATCAAAGACCAAGCTTGATCCGGAGTATAGCCACGTAGATCTGAGATCCGGTCCTCTCGAACTCCTGCCTTATTTGGCGTTGATGATCGCCGAGCACCAGATCTGGATGAGCAAGTCCTTGAAGTCCCAAAGTTTGAATCTTTTTAAGTTTTGAGCTTCGAATACTGCAGAGCTTCGCTTCTCTCCAAAATTTTCCAACCTCTCAAAATGAACCACCCTTGGCCTATTTATAGGCACCCAGATCTGTGCCTAGGCACAGATCTGGGCTGAGGTGGCTCGGCCACAAGTGGCCGGCCACCCCAGGGTGGCTCGGCTTGGGCCGAGCCACCCTGAGGTGGTTCGGTTTCGGCCGAGCCCCTCTAGGTGTTTGTCATTTTGCCTCTTTATGCCCGTTTTCCGGTTCTGTGGTTGATTGGTTTGGATTCGATTCGTTGACCTGATTTGGCAGTAGACCCGCTTCTGAATTCGAATCCGAAACTGATCTTGATTCGATCGTGATTCATCCGAGTTCGCTCTTGTTTGGATGACTCGTTGACTCCTCGAACCGTTGGCTTGATTCCGCATGCGAATGGATGCATTCCGTTGCTCGCATACGATTCGTCGGCTTCGTAGCCTCGTTATTCCGCTTCGTCACGTATCGTTTGGCTTCGGTGTTTGCGGGCTAACGGTCGTGTTTGGATACGTTGCCCGATGGTCTGTTTGTCGATCGGCGTCGTCGAACTGTGTTAAGGGACCTATAGGCAGTTTTATACGCCTACAGATACCCCCTCTAAAGTATTCCAGCCTCGTTCTTTTATAGAAGAGTCTGGAATACTTTGGATATGATTCCCCCATCCTTCAGTTGGTTATGACGGGATATTTGGAATGGCTTCTATTCTTGATTCCTTCAGTCCTCCAGGCTATTCGGTGCTTTGTCGAACGTCTGTAAGGGTTCCGGTGCTGCATTTATTATCTGACCGTCTGTTGGAATTTTAAATTTGAAGTCGATTCTCGATTTCCTGACTTTTTAGCTCGATTCCGGTCATGTATTTTGAGACATGTTGAGATCTCCAGATTGTTGCTATTAATTTTAGTCTTGACTATATATTCCAGCTTATTTGGTTGATGAGATGTGCTAAATTGATGTTCTATCATTGTATCAAGTTTCT
This sequence comes from Asparagus kiusianus, assembly GCA_022839385.1. Taxonomy (NCBI): domain Eukaryota; kingdom Viridiplantae; phylum Streptophyta; class Magnoliopsida; order Asparagales; family Asparagaceae; genus Asparagus; species Asparagus kiusianus. The sequence continues at coordinate 12,707 of BQKN01034233.1, forward strand.
GTTGTAAAACCTTTTACTTGTCTTGTACCTACACCTATTGTTGACTCTACTAGAGAGATGTTAATTGTGATGGTGAAACATGTTATTGCACGGTGGGGTGCATGGCAGGTTTGACATTTCTGGTTTCACCTTGGACTGCAGCCTTGTGTGAACCCAGGGGCGTCACAGTTGGTATCAGAGCTCTAGTTCCAGAATCCCTAGGATCATCCTGTGTTGAGTCGTGGAGCTAGGTTAGAGTTTCCTAGGATTCATGTGTAGAGTCCGCTAAGGATTTCCTAGTATGAGTGAGGACGGTATATGCGTATATCTCAAAATTTTGAGAATATTTTTTTTATGACAACTATTTTTGCTTAAAGTATATGCTTGAATATTATGTGATGTGAAAATCATATTGTGATGAACTATGTATATACGTCTACTTTGACTCATGAACCTTATTTTTCTTATGATCAGAGAGATGGCAGGACATGGGAGACCCCGCACTAGAAGGGCCGCTCAGGCAGAGCCCCAGCAGGCCCCACCTGAGCCGCAGCCGGCTCCACCCGAGCAGGAGCAGGCACCACCAGAGCCGTAGCAGGCTCCTCAGTATTTGGTGGATATCATGGCTCCCCTTATTGCCAGGATGACAGCCATAGAGGAGTTGGTAACTACTCACATAGCAGCACGGACACCACCACCACCGGTAGCTCAGCAGCAGGGGATAACAGCCGTCCCGATCAGAGAGAGAGACCCAGAGGTAGCACCTGCAGCTATTCCACTAGCAGTACCAGATAGAGCCACGGAGCAGGAAGCCTGGCTCCGTATGGTAGAGAGGTATCAGAAAATGAGGGCACCAGAGTTTCAGGGGTCACCAGACCCTCTTGCAGCACATAAGTGGAAGGAGGATGTGAGCAATATACTTGACATACTCAGTGTAGATTCGGTTCAGAAGCAGAGGTTGGCATCCTACAGTCTGAAGGGAGATGCCGGGAGATGGTACCGGCTACAGTTTACTTCAGAGCAGAGGATGACCCTCACATGGGAGGATTTCATTTACTTCTTCGATGGGCAGTATATTTCTTCTGTAGCACGGACTGGGAAGGAGCTTGAGTTGTCCCGGATGACTCAGGGGGACATGACAGTGGCGGGTTATGAGAGCCGGTTTATAGAGTTGCTGCATTTCACGGGTATGTGGCAGACAGGAGAGCGTCAAGCTCAGATGTTCTTAGCAGGGCTACGCCCTAATCTCCGCCGATACCTTGTCTCGAGGAGGTTTTATTCAGTTAGGGAGGTAGCTGAGGCCGCCACTTCACAGGAGATTGAGACTAATATGTTCCTGAAGGACAAGGAAGGGAAGGCCAAGACAGGACAGAGCGGGGACAAGGGTAAGAACAAGAGACCTTTGTCAGGGCATCAGCATCAGCAGCAGCAGGGCCCTCATAAGAAGGGACCCCAGCAGGATCAGAGAGCGCATCAGCAGCGCAAGTTCCAGGGTTCTTGTTTCAACTGCCACAAGGTCGGGCACAAGGCATCAGAGTGTCGTAGTGCACCAGCAGGAGCTCAGCAGGGCAAGGGCCCGAACCAGCAGCAGCAGCGATAGCAGGGCAGAGGTCAGGGTCAGCCGAACAGGCTTGAGGCACCGCCAGCGACGCAGAAGGTAGAGGGGCAGGTTCGAGCAGTCCAGGAGGCTCCCCAGGGGTAGATTGTTCCATACTCTCCAGCATTAGCAGTAGAGCAGTCTTCAGCTACAGGCAGAGTTTATGCAGTGGTTCCCTGTGATCACGGTGCCAGCGGAGCAGCTGTGGAGGGTAAGTTCCTTGTGAATTCCTTTCCCGCCCGTATTCTTTTTGATTCGGGAGCTTCGCATTCTTTCATCTCGCATGTATTTATGGCTAGACTCCAGCTCGTAGCTCAGCCTCTAGACACCCCTTTGTTAGTTTCCACCCCTTTAAGTGAGGTATCGCTTCTGGAGAGCGTGTGTAGGAGGTGTACCGTCAGTCTAGACGAGTCGGAGTTCATAGTCGATCTGATAGTGTTGCATATGTCCGAGTTTGATGTTATTCTTGGTATGGATTGGTTGTCATCCTACCATTTTAGTATTGACTGTTTTACGAAGACAGTCAGATTGCGAGCGTCCGATGGGTCCGAGATGATTATAGCCACCTCTCAGGGCAACCGATTTGCGGAGTCATTTCTGGCATACATTGAGGAGGTGATGCGACGGGATCAGGGGGCTAAGTTATTGGAGACTAGAGTTGTCTCAGAGTATCAGGATGTCTTTCAGGACATACCTGGATTACCTCCAGTGAGAGAGGTAGAGTTCTGTATTGAGTTGCAGCCAGGCACGGCCCCGATATCCCGCGCACCCTATCGCATGGCACAAGCTGAGATGAGGGAGCTTCAGACCCAGTTGGACGAGTTGTTAGCTCAGGGTTTTATTCGTCGGAGTCATTCTCCGTGGGGCGCGCCAGTCCTCTTCGTAAAGAAGAAGGATGGCAGCATGAGATTATGTATAGATTATAGAGAGTTGAACAAGGTCACTATCTGGAATAGGTACCCACTACCTAGGATTGATGACTTGTTTGACTAGTTGCGGGGAGCGCAGTATTTCTCGAAGATTGATCTTCGTTCTAGCTATCATCAATTGCGGGATCGGGAGATGGATGTTCCCAAGACCGCCTCTCTTACTCGATATGGGTCCTTCGAGTTCTTGGTCATGCTATTTGGGTTGACCAATGCACCCACGGTATTCATGGATTTGATGAACCGGGTTTTCCGTCCCTTCTTAGATCAGTTTGTGATCGTCTTCATCGACGACATCCTCATTTACTCGAGATCGGAGGCAGATCACGAGGAGCATCTACGGATAGCGTTGAGGACTCTTCAGGAGCATCAGTTATATGCCAAGTTCAGCAAGTGTGAATTTTGGCTTTCAGAAGTCAGATTTCTTGGCCACGTCATCAGTAGAGAGGGCATAGCGGTGGACCAGGTTAAGGTCACAGCAGTTCTTGATTGGGAGCCCCCGAAGACAGTGTCAGAGATTCGTAGTTTTTTGGGTTTAGCTGGATACTACAGGAAGTTCATTCAGGACTTCTTGAAGATTGCGACGTCGATTACACGCCTTACGAAGAAGGGCGTACAGTTTATATGGAGCATGGAGTGCCAGAAGGCCTTTGATATTTTAAAGACTAAGTTGACCGCGGCGCCAGTTCTGACTATCCCGACCAGTGAGAGGACATTCGTTGTCTATACAGATGCATCGTTGGCAGGCTTAGGAGGCGTATTGATGCAGACTCAGAGGGTAGTAGCCTATATCTCTCGACAGTTGAGGGTGCATGAGCAGAACTATCCCACTCATGACTTAGAGTTAGCAGCGATGGTGTTTGCACTGAAGTCATGGAGGTACTACTTATATGGAGTGCAGTTTGAGTTATTCACAGACCATCAGAGTTTGAAGTATCTCTTTTCTCAGAAGGAACTCAATCAGAGGCAGAGAAGGTGGATTGAGTTTATCAATGACTACGAGTTCGCGATTCAGTATCATCCAGGGAAGGCGAACGTCGTAGCAGATGCTTTGAGTAGGAAGCGTTGACATCGGGTTGCGGCTTTGAGGTGTTCATTGTACAGAGACCTTATCACTCTTAGTCAGTTTGATTTTAGACCCGAGATTAGAAGAACCAGTGCATTTTTGGGAGCTGTATCAGTACAGCCATCTTGGGGTGATAGAGTTGTCAGAGCTCAGTTGGGAGACTCTTGGATTCAAATCCAAAAGGAGGAGATTTCCAAGGAGCCTAAGGCTGATTGGACCATTGGAGCAGATGGAGGTCTACGGATGAAGGGTAGGTTGGTTATGCCAGCTAGTGCAGAGCTGAAGAGGGAATTATTTGATGAGGCACACCGTACTCGGTACACAGTACATCCAGGGACCACAAAGATGTACAAGGACCTGAAGAGACATTTCTGGTGGAGCGGTATGCGTAGAGAGGTTGCAGACTATGTGGCTAGATGTTTCACCTGTCAGCAGGTGAAGGCAGAGCATCAGAGACCGGCAAGGGCACTTCAGCCATTGCCTATTCCGGAGTGGAAGTGGGCGAATATTTCCATGGACTTTATAGTGGGATTGCCGAAGTCAATGAAGAAGAATGATTCAGTTTGGGTGATAGTGGATCGGTTGACGAAGTCAGCATATTTTATCCCAGTGAGGACTACTTATACAGCCGAGACTTATGCGAGGATCTTCATTCGGGAGATAGTTCGACTTCACGGAGTGCCAGATACGATCGTGTCAGATCGGGGATCGGTTTTCACTTCACATTTTTGGAGGAGTTTCCAGGACTCATTTGGCAGCAAGCTATCTTATAGCAGTGTGTTCCACCCACAGACGGATGGTCAGACAGAGAGGGTGAATCAGGTGTTGGAGGACATGTTACGGGCATGTGTCATTGACTTCCAAGGTAGTTGGGAGGATCATATTCCACTAGTAGAGTTCGCTTATAATAACAGTTATCAAGCGACGATCGGTATGGCTCCGTATGAGGCACTGTACGGGAGACCCTGTAGATCACCGATATGTTGGGCAGAGCCGGAGGATAGTTTGATGCTTGGACCAGAGCTTGTGAGGCAAACCACTGAGAAAGTAGCGTTGATCAGGGAGTGGATCCTAGCCGCTCAGAGTCGGCAGAAGAGTTATGCAAATAAGAGGTGAAGACCCCTAGAGTTTCAGATTGGGGATTTGGTTATGCTGAAGGTATCGCCTATGAAAGGCGTACAGCGATTCGGGAGGCGAGGAAAGCGTGCACCGAGATATATTGGACCTTTTCGGATTTTGGAGTGCATTGGAGCTGTGTCATACAGACTAGATCTTCCAGCTTCTATGTCTAGTATACACAATGTATTCCATATTTCTATGCTCAAGAAACACTTGCACGATGAGGAGCGGCAACGAGTATTGGATGCACCGGAGATCGAGCTTAGGGATGATTTGTCGACTATTGAGATTCAAGTGGCCATACTTGCTAGAGAGGACAAGAGACTCAGGAACAAGGTGATTCCATTGGTGAAAGTTCAATGGAACCGAAGTGGAGTTGATGAAGCTTCTTGGAAACGCGAGGAGGACATGCGACTAGACTACCCATACTTGTTCGAGCAGGTAAAACTAGTTTAAGTATTTAGGATATGACTTCTTACTTGTATGTTTTGTCTATATATATACTTTGATACTCATAGTTAACACTAGAATGAGGGTATTTTCACTTAATTCTTAATCTTTCGGAACACATGGTATATACATGGAGGGTTCCTTGTTTGGATTTTTCGCCCGACGTACTAGTTCCGTTAGATTAGGAGTTTAGGAAGAATATTATCATTTTAGATCATTAAGTATGAATATCGCTATATGCTTAACTAGTATTCAGTATTGCGAAATGTGTATGTGTACGGGTTGGAGTAGACCCTTGTATGTTTTCTAGTACCTTTATGAGTTAGATATGATTTCTGAATTTTGAGGACGAAATTCTTTTAAGGGGGGGAGAATGTAAGACCCCGTAGATTTTTAGTATGTTTATGTGCATCAGTATTGAGGTTGAGTGTGCAAAATTTCATATCATATGCAGCAGAATCGTAGTATGCAGTTTCTAGTCCATGAGTCGACCCATGACTGTCATGAGTCGACTCACGAAATCGAGTCCTGTCGCCTTTTGTTTCTGCTGAGTCGACTCATTATATTATGAGTCAACCCATGAGTCATGAGTCGACCCATGACTGTGATGAGTCGACTCATAGAGGGTTTTCCAGTTTTCTCAGTTCGGGTTTGTTGGGTTTCGGGTCGGGTTTTATCCACTTGTATATATGCTCCCCTACTCGAAATCACTTCATTTTCATCAGTTTTCCCCAGAAACCCTAGTCCCCCTCTCTCCTCTCTAAAACCCTAGGTGTTCTTGGAGATTTTGGGACGTTTCGAAGAATTTTTCAGCGGTTTCGTTTGGTTTTCAGCGAAGGGGATAATACTTCATCACTTCTAAGGCGAGTAACATCTCGCCAAACCCCTCTCCCATGTTTTAATAGTTTACAATTGTTTTCCATGAGTTTTATTGAGCCCAAGACTTATTTTCAAGTATAAAACAATGTTCTTGTTAGGGTAAATGTTATAAATCAGGTGTTTTAGATTTTAAATCCTCACCCACGAATTTTTGAAGAAAAACCCAGATCTGGAAATATTTTTAAGAAATAAAAATATGAGTTTTCTTTTTAATCAACTGCCCTTTTTGGGGTAAATTGTTAGATTTAACACATAAGTAAATGTTCCTCATGCTATATGTGAATTTATCTCTGTATCATAGTCTAGAATAGATAGCTATAAAAATGTAGATCAGTGAAATAGAAGGATGAATCGAGTTGGTGAATTTAACTTGTGATATATGCAGATTTTAGCCCGTAAGTCGACTCACGACTCATCACGAGTCGACTCACCAGGTTGAGTCGACTCATGACTGTCATGAGTTGACTCACGAAGTCTAGTTGTGTTGCCTATTGTTTCTGCTGGATCGACTCGTCAGAATACGAATCGACCCATAAGCCATGAGTCGACCCATGACTGTCATGAGTCGACTCACAAAGTCCTTTTCTGATATCAAATGTGTTCTATTGAGTCGACTCATATTTGAGCACGAGTCGACTCATCATAGTACTTTCTTTCTGTTTCGTTCGTGCTTCTGTTTAAATCACATGTTGGGTGTAAGTGAGTATATATGCATACAGTGATTATGATTTCACCTGCACATATGAGAATGATTTTTCTGACACAAGCTTGGATCCGTACAGCGAGGCATGTACAAGAGTAGAATATGTATACCTTTACTACTAGTAATTCATGACTCATAAACACAGTCCTCGTGTTGGACTATAATCCATGTTAAGTCCTCGTGTTGGAGTATAATCCATTAAAGTCCTCGTGTTGGACTATAATCCATTTCAAACATGTATTAGACTTTTTGCTAAACCTTGAGTACGTTACTCAACCAAGTTGGGTACACGACATATTGAATTTGGCCGGGACACGATAGCCACCTAGGTTGAACATGACACCTATTGTAGCTTCGTTTTATTTCCATGTTATTGGTAGAGATGGGTATGTTTTCCTTTTCCTTATTTTTCTTGTAACCAACTTCGGGTTTTGTATTTAGGGATCTACAATTTGAGATACAAGGTATATACATGAGGGTTTCATTGTTTGGATTATTTCGCTCGACGTACCTATGCTCGTGTTGTATTTTCCTAAGTACTAAGACCCGTTAATGTTTGTATAAATGATTTATATTACATTGTATTAACTGTATTTTCATATACAACGAGCCCTATCCGTTGGGGTTGGTTGTGATGTTGCTCGCTAGCGCTTTGACGCTCGTTGTCCCTACCCCTTTCAGGTAACGAGCCAGGAGCCCGGAGAGTCGCAGGTTGAGGACGACCCTTACTAGTATTCGTTATCCTCTTATTAGATGTATTTTATTTTTGTACTCCACTTGAGATATTTTTGACAAGAGAGATCTATGTCCTAGAGTTGTAAAGGCTGTGTGCCTTATTTCCTGTATCAGATATCATGTATTTTGAGACATGTTGAGATCTCCAGATTGTTGCTATTAATTTCAGTCTTGACTATATATTCCAGCTTATTTGGTTGATGAGATGTGCTAAATTGATGTTCTATCATTGTATCAAGTTTCTGTTGTAAAACCTTTTACTTGTCTTGTTCCTACACCTATTATTGACTCTACTAGAGAGATGTTAATTGTGATGGTGAAACATGTTATTGCACGGTGGGGTGCATGGCAGGTTTGATATTTCTGGTTTCACCTTGGACTGCAGCCTTGTGTGAACCCAGGGGCGTCATAGCTGCTCGCCTCATTCTTTGGTTTTGTATCAATTTTATTGTTCTCAATTAACAAGGCCTTCTTTAATACTTCTCCATATGTAGGGAGTTCAAATGTACTGACCGTCTTCCGAATGTCCGGTCGAAGCCCTTCTTCGAAGCGACGTGCTCGATCCTCCTCCTTACCCAACAAGTGAGTGGCAAATTTTGATAAATAAGTGAACTCTTCTTCATATTCAGCTACTGTCTTGTCACCTTGCTCTAATTTTCGAAACTCTTGTTCTTTTTGTTTGTGAACAGTTGAAGGAAAATAGTTTTCATAAAAAATCTTTTTAAACTCCTCTCATGATATCTTGTATTCTTTCTCACCCAACGTCCTGACCTGTATTTGCCACCACCCGTAGCACGGTCTTTTAACATGTACACTGCATAATCAACCTTCTCCTCTTCAGGGCATCTCATGTAGGTAAGACCTTCTCCATTTCTGTGATCCAATGCTCAGCAATCATAGGATCAGTTGTTCCCTCAAAATTAGGTGGATACCACCTTATTGTCATGCCCCGAAACTGCAGCGGAATTTCATAAAATACGGGGTGCGCGACAGCAGCGACCCGTGCACGAGACAAGTCTTATGCATGAGTCAAGCCTGGCAATTCATATCACATAGTTTATTTTCAAAATATTCATAAACCTGCTGATGATAGAAATCAGAGCAACTATATATATGATCGGTACTTACAACCCACAAGCTCACTGTTATAAGCATTTTTACAAAACAAAACAAAATGTGTTGAAGGTAACATCAAAATGAAAAGGCTCTCCATATAGCGCCTCTCAGCCAAAAGTTCAAACTAAAAGTCGGCTAGTACGAAGCTACGCCGGATCTAAAAAAAATTTAAAAACAACGGGCGAGCTAGCGCTAAGTGAGAACATTTCCCACTAGAGTTCCTAGTTAACTAACAAAATAGTAATTAGCATAATTCTCAGAAATAACGAGTTATAAGTTTTGCATGAGAAATTCAAAGATAGCAAAATACGACCCAAACATCATAATATTGTCTGTTTTCAAGAGAATGCAACAATTATATATATTTTTTCCTATGTGCAACTGAATATACTATGAAGTTTCTTGGAATCAAACCCTTTTTGAATCAAGGTAAACATTAAGACGGAAAAGAACTAGTAATTTGTACAAACGAGAGAATTATTGTTTTCTTAATTTCACAGTCAATTGTTAAAATCTTATTTCTCGATGAGTTATTCATGAATGTAAAAGTCACCCCATGGTCATACTAAGGCTACGAATTATAACCTAGTAGCAAGGGAATACGTAACCGCATCACATAACAGATAATTCCCGGGAATCGAATGCACCTAACACTGCCATAGGTTATTAGCCAAATAAAGATGGGCCAGAACAAATTTCAGAAGGGACAATACAGAAGGGCTAACACAGAAGGACCAAATAAAGGTGCATTCACCATATGACAAGCAGAAACAATCAATAGTGGACTATTTGAGGGTTTGAAAACATCGAGATCACATGTCAAATGAGTAATACTTTGCATAT
>BQKN01034256.1:0-15687 GCA_022839385.1 Asparagus kiusianus
TTCACTTTACCAGAATTAATTTTTCGTACCAATCAATCAATATAGCAAAATTTTACCTAAATAATAGCATAAAAGGGTCATTTTTGCAAAGAGAGGAAACTAAATATGTAATGTTGGGGGCAAACGCGCTCCTGCTTGTAAACCCATATCAAGGTGAGGATTATAATGGGTGATAACGTGGACAACTGTAGGAATCACGAAAAAGAAAACAGAGAATGTAAAAAAAAAAGTTTTTAGTTTTTGAGTTGTTGGTCAGTTTGACCAAGAAAGAGGTCCTTTTGCAAATTGTTGCTGTTCTGGCTGTAAATTGGCTGGAACATCTGAGATCGTGAGTTGGCATTGTGGATATCAAATGTTTCATTAGTAGTAATTTAGTAGAGAGAGAGAGAGAGAGTCTCTCTCCCTCTCTCTCTCCCTCTCTCTCTCTGTCTCCTTTGTTTTGATAGTAGCTCGTGGGTTGTTGGGTTGGATTGGGTAGGCCTGCAAGCACGAAATGATGGTCACGCCCCTGGGAGGCGTGCTCCCCCTCACTCTGCTCTTTTGCCGATTTATCTGTTTATTTTGGGACAAATTTGGTTAATAAAGTATTCAATGGTCATGATATATACCGCATTAATGATATCAAAGAGATGCCTATTAATGAACTAGTGAACTTGAAATTTTGTATGGTGACCCGAGAGTAGACACCCCCTTGATTGATTATTGCGTTAATAGACATGAATCACCCGGGCCGGATGGTTAGCTTCGTATTGATGGAACTTTGACACCTTGTTATACCGAGGTTTTTACTTGGATGGAATTCTGACTTTAACAAATTTATGGTTAAAATTCGTGGCGGGTGGAATTTGAAAACATGTTTATCTGATGCTGTGTGAAAAGTCTATTCAACCACACAACAACAACAGAAACCGACTCGGAGCAGTAGTTAACCCATGCAAATTATTAAGGGGCGATCACTAAATTACATGTTTTTTTTTTGAGAAAAATGATGGATTACCACAAAGGTAATCCAGCCAACTAAATTAACAAAATGGTTGTTATAGAAAAAATATACACATCCCCAACCAAGAGTGTGTATTAACGTTCATAATCAAGACTACAAAACAAAAGTATAACCCAGCACGTCACCGTACATATCCATAGATCTCTCCCACAAGAAGAAGATCATAATCAAAACAAGCAAAACCCAAAAACTAAAAGTATCACAAATGATCAAAGTTTTAAAAAGCAACCAACAAACATCCTCATAACTGAGCCTAATTGAATGTAAATCATTCAAGCTGGATCACCTCGTTCCCCAAATATATGTTCTCTCTCCTTAGCAGCTCCAACAACTTGTAGTCTATCAACCTTCCTTTTTCTCCTTCCTTGCAATCTGAAAGCCCGAGCAGAGATATTTTTAGAACATAGCCAAAAGGATGAAAATGTCATAATTTTGTTCAAAAGCTCAAGGGATCTCTTCCTTTTATTAGAAAAAAGTCTATCATTTCGTTCCTACCATACACACCAAACGAAAGAGTAAATGAAGACATCTCTTTTCATTTTACCATTGTCAATCTCTCCTGCTTCCCAATTATGCCATACCACTTTCAAAGAATTCCAACTAAAATCTCCTTCAATCTCCAATTTGAATTGAATTGATCTCCATATAGAGTAAACAAACTCACACTTAATAAATAAATGTGTGTGACTTTTCTCCAACTTAGAACATAAACAACATATTTTTTTTCTAATTGAATTCCTTTTTTTCCAACACATCTTTTGTATTCAATCCATGCCTGAAAGCCAACCAGACTAAAAATTTCACTTTCAAAGGCTTTCATATAGAGTAAACAAACTCACACTAAATTACATGTTAATAGTCAAAAGATTTTCCTGAAAAATCTTAGCGAACGGAGGTGCTTAATCTATTTTCCTTTTTCCAAGCGATTGAACGTCTCAGACCCAAGACGAGGGCACTGATTTGGGTCGGGTTTGATACCCTAGTTTGTTTTATAACTTCGGCTTTGTTTGGTGAGACATTAGTACGAATGTGACATTAATTAATATGTCAAAGCTAGCTGGTTTATGTACTATCTATGTGGCAGTTGACGGTGGATTAATTTGGTGTATCTATGTGGTTTTTGAGTTGGATTGTACTTGTTTTTAGATCTTGATCAGGGAGATTACATGGAATCAGTCTACAGTTGACAGGCTTTAATTAGCTTGCTTAAATACGATGTGTGTCTATTACCAAGGTCCCCTTTGTTTTCTAGCTCTAATGTCGTACATAAACCACATTTAAGATAGGACCCGTTGAAAATTATTATTAAATTTGGAATTAAACAATGAAGGATGATTTGCTGTTATTTTAAACTTTTTCAATTAACTGTTATGCGTTTGTGAAACGTTGTACTTAAAGCAATATTTGACCTACTCCGGTGCAATGATCTCAAGGCCAAACTGCTTCTAGGAACAGCAGTACAGTACTCTAGTGTGCACCAACTCAGTACTGTCAAGATCTCCTCGATCTATAAGACCTTTCGGTCAAAAGCAAAAGATCTCATTGATCTAAGAACCTTTCGGTTTCAGGGTTCCTGCAGGCACAATTTCTGCAACATCAGCACAACAACAGCAACAACAATGTCGATCCAACGTTCGTTTTCCAAGCTCGCGTGTGTATACCGACGTTCGTATTCCACGCTCGCGAGAGAGTTTCCAGCAACCACCAAGAGCTGCCCAGTGACGCTATTTATAGACCTCTAAGACCAGCTCAAGAGTCACTGGCAATTAATGTGACTGTTACAATTATCAATGACAATTAAGATTGTAACATCAGCATTAAATTGTTCTAATTGCTGTTGTAACTGCTGCATGCAATAACTCCTGAATACAATGCAATCAATGTACGCGTTGCTACGAAACGCGAGGGTCACGTCTCAGCAAATCAGACGAACCTCGTTTGATAAACGAACGTCGTCAAACAGACAAACCTCGTCGAACAAGCAAACCTCGTATGACAGACGAACCTCGTCGAACGAACGAACATCGTCAAACAGGCGAACCTCGTATGACAGATGAACCTCGTTGAATGAGCGAACCTTGTCAAACTACGAGAACGCTAGGGTCACCCTTGTACGAATACGTAGCTCGTCCGCATGCTGCGAAGCAACCTCCGTGACGGCCATAGTGGCAACCAACGTGACGCCAAACAGCGCCACCTCGCTACCTATGTATGAAGTGTAAAGTGCGCCTAACAAAGCGCATCAACCCGATTAGCCCCGATCCCCAGCCCATTGGCCCATGAGAACTTATAAGAGAGTAGTTCAAATAAAACACTTCTCGGCTTGCCGTTGACAAACCTCGAACAAGGGACCTTTTGAAAAACCAAAACATTAACTTTTCGTTTATGTTATGCATGAATTTATGAAGACGAAAGTATCATCGGAAATTTGATGAAAATATTATGTTGGTTTACTTGAAAGCATCCTATACCAGACATGCATTATACAGATTTATTCTTTTTTTGGAAGTAGATGATTAGCTTCGTTCTGAAAAATCTTGATGATTAGATTGCCATTCTTGGGGGGCAACTATGTAAAAATCGAAAAGAAGATGTTTGCAATAGATGATGCTCTCAATAGTCAATAGCACATAGTTAGTCATGATTCTTGTACAATTAAAGGTTCTTCACGTTTTTTTTGGTGAGGGGGGTTCGCATAAAATTTCCTTGCAGGGGGAGCATATGAGCATACAATTTTACCATCTAGAACCATCGTATCGTACGTATTATCATTTAGGTGTAAATACAATTTTTCCCCCCTTCAGTGGTACTACCAAAGCGTAACTATTATAGCACGAACTAAAAAGAAATGTGTAGGATCATTGGAATCATTCCTCTTGAATGGCTACAAGAACTTAATGAGCCATCTAGATCCCAAAATATCACAAAAGGCCAGCACTGCCCATTCACAAAATGAATCTTACACCCGAGTATCATTTGAAAAGGCTTCCCCCTGCTTAGAGGGATTTCTAAGCATCTTTCGCATTAAGTTACTAAACCCATCAACGATAATATGACTTCACTACCCACTGAGTTCAATAAATAAATGAGACATGCAACAGAGTAATACAAGCAACCTACGTTCAACACTTACAAACACATGAAAAAAAATACGAAGCAGACCCTACACATCTTCGATATCGCATAATACACGCTAAAGTGAAGTGAATGCAGACATACATATGACGCACAATCAAATAAACATGCAATTAAATTCACAAGGACAGTTGCTAAAGCATCATTGATCAATCAAATACGCGTGCTACTACAAATTCAAGGTGGAATTTAGTATGCGGAAATTACAGGAACAGGGCTGCAGCAATGGGAGGGATAGAGAGGCAATTTGGCGTGCATTTTTTAACAAAGGCGTGATTGATACCAAGAAATTAGATGTGTCCACAGCAGATAAAAGAGTTGAAATTGTTTCCAGCATGAGACATTGATTTCCAATCAACATAAACAAAGGAACAACAATCAGCTCACATCTCATGCGAAATGTCAATTTATTGAGTGTGCATATCCAAGATGTATGGCCCTAGACAAAGTTAAATCCCAAGAAGTACTAAATTTTATTTTCTTCATTAAGCACGAGATCATCTCATATAACCCCGTGTATTATTGGCTTATTATGATCCCTCACTTATATAATGTTAGAATTAACTGCCTGATTCCACGAAATAACGCAGAAAAAAACAGCAGTCATCATTAATTACATGATCCTTAGGAACAAAAATGAGAGCTTGCTTGGTCAAGTAATTTGAGCCTCCCTCCTTTACTTGAGATACTTCAATCCGTTTAATTACAACACTACTCCTAAATATTTCATCTTACTATAGCTAACAGCAGGCTTTTCTTACAAGGCAATACATAATGAAAACTGAAGGAATTTTTATCGATATAAATTAGAATAAGAGATACTCATAAGCATACTGGAAGCAGTTTCCAACAACTAACAAGCCACTATACTACTTCCTTGCCAATGGATTGTGACCTTAGGACATTTTAAAACACCCATCCTGATACTTAAATGCCAATCATAAAAGAAATCTTTTGTTCACTAATAACTTAACAAAATTTGCAACCATCGACCAATAACTCAGAAGGAGAAGAAACAAATTGACAAACGCACAACATTCGAAAGCAAATGTCCATGGAACAGATCAAAACAAATTCCCACCAGAGCAACAAATTTATGAGTAAAATGAAGTTTGATATGGTTCCACAAAGGAATTTGTTTTGGCAGAGTTGTTTGCATATGATGTCACAACTTCAAGGCAAGCTACAGGCTTGTTTAACGAATTTCCTTCCTTATAGGCAAGAGGATGGGAGTTAACCTATATTGTTCATAGAAAACTGTACAGCTTTCTTTACATCAACATTTAAAAAAAAAATCAGATGACATTAACAAATTTGTTATGTTCTTAAGTTGGCGACAACAAGCCTACTTTAAAAACATAGAAAAGAAACATAGCTCAGAAATCCATGTTGATTAAAGCATTCAATGCTTTCGATCTGTTACCATTAATTTTAATTGAGAAATGCAGACTTAAAAAGATTGTACAGCCTCCTACTGAAGCCATCAATTTTGTTCATAATGATCCTTTTAACATTCCAAATATGACACTGCTGTAGATTGGGACTGCCAGTTAAACAACTCTAAGAAATATTAGCTCAAACTCCAGAAACTATTTCAGGCAACAATTCCATTCAATAGAAATAGTTTCAATAAGATAAATTAGAAAGTAAAAAAGAGTCATAAATAAACTAAGCATGCACCTTCATATATAAACAAGGTGTGATATTGCATCACATATAAAAGAGCTCCTCTAACTAAAACTCCAGAACATAGATTGACCTCAATGCATTTACAGAGTTAACTTATACACAAAATACGAGTAACCCAATCACACCAGAAAATGGCAGTACAAAATTTGGCAGGTCAACAACAAAGATCAGTTTCTACATCTAGTATAGAACAAAAACTAAGAAGTAGCCTGAACATGTAAGGTTCGATGCAAGATAAAAACATACCAGCATAACCTTTCTGTTAATTGTAATGAAAACCTTCTAAGATGATCCGCCAGTTTAACTCGACATAATCTGCTGCAAATATCTTCAGCTCACATATTAGCAGTTGGAACTTCGGTGCCTTCCAGAGTTTAAAAAAAAAGATTTATCACAATGATCACATAGATTCAAAAGACTATATTATAAAAAAGGAAAAGTAGAGCGGAACCTTGAAGTTTTGAATTACCATCTTTACTCGGTGAAGCATCACTCTTGCCTTGAGGAGAGGTAGCTGGAGAAGATTTGGGTGATGGTGTGTACCTTAGACGGTAGCTGACAAGTGCTGGCCCAAAAACACTATATTTTCCTGCACTGCTGAAAGCTTTCTCTGCATCATGACGATATTTGAAAACAACTTTAGCACGGCTTGTTTTTCTCAGAACCTCAGTTTCTTCCTCCCTGAGAGGCCCGTAAGGACTGAAAATCTTAATGAGTTCAGCAACCGAAGGAAGGGAATCAGTCTCGGTGAAGCTCAATATCAGTGCAGTTGGTGTCTCTTCCTTGACTGCCTCCACGATGTTCCTTGTAATTCTCTCTCCATTCACCTCTTGTTCTCCTGCAGTCCTTGTGTTCCTCATTTTTCCCTTCTTCTGAGATTTACGACTCCTTTTTTGTCCCTTCGATACCGGTTCTCTTTCTGGACTGCTTTGAAGTACAATATCAGACCAATAAGAGTCCTGAATATAATCCGGACCAGAAATTCCAGAAGAGGAAGGCTCAGAGCTGGTTACTTTCTTTTTCCTGCCTCTTTTTCTTCCTGTCGATTTCACAGGCTCCTGATCCTCAAAAGCGCTAGATGCAATTGAAGCCCTAAAATGAGTGAAGAAGCTTATAATCATAGACAGAAAATCTTGTCCCTCTGAAGGATCTGCAGCAGCAAGGCAGAGCTGTGACAGCATTTCACTTGGAGAAGAATAATCCTCCGCAGCAAATACATTATCTCGTGGACTTTTCTCATTAGACTTGAGAATGCCTGGCATCCCTTTCAGTTGATTTGAAATTCGTCTGATTCGATCTCCAACCTTCATGGACCTAGCACGAGTTGATGAGAGTATCTCAGTCTCTGAGTCAGTCTCTTTATGGATTTTCCCTCTTTTCCTTCTTCCCAATCCAACAGAATCCGAATCAATCATCTGTTTCCTGGAAGATGCTCTAGTAGATTTCACTTTAGACCCAATTTCATCACCTTCAGCCAGATAATTATCATCTTCTTCCCTCTCTTCAGATGAACTCTTCTGATCAGTAGTACCATCCTCGTAAATTTGGTACTTGCTAGGTCTGCGTCTTTGTCTCTTACCAGATTCTACATTTGAAGCAACTGGAGCTGAACTAGCAAGCTGAGCATATTCTTCTTTCTTCTGTTCACTGGCATCTTTAGAAATATGATTCTTAGGTGGTCTTCCTCTCCTTTTCCCAGAGTTGATAGTTGAAGCAACTGGAGTTGAAACAGCATGTCGTTGAGCATCTTCTTCTTTCTTCTGTTTCTTAAGACTCTTCCCCTCGGTAACATCTTCAGGAATAGGATTCTTACGTGGTCTTCCTCTTGTTTTTTTCCCAGACTCGATAGCTAATGCAATAGGAGCTGAACTAGCTTTAGCTTTCCCAGATACTTTACTTTCAGAAATTGGGACCTCAGCATCATTTTCTACCAAACCATCACCAGAAACGTATGCAGCAAGTTCAGCACGACCCTTTGTATGGTAAAAAGCCTTCAATTGAGCTGTAGCTATCGTAAGCCCTAGTCTATCAAACCGTCCAAATGGACACTGAGCCAATACCCGAATACATTCGAGAAGAGACTGGGGTTGAAAAGCATTCACAAACCAAGACCTATCTACAGTAGAACTGCACGTTCCTTCAAGAATCCCAGCATTCTCAACTTGCTTATACTTCAAATCAGCATAAATTTCATCCGCCAAGCAACAACAAGCCATTCCCAATTCAACCCGCCTCGAAACTTCTTCAATAATTGAATCAACCGCATTCGAAAAGGACTCCATACTGCTCTGCTTCTCCATCGTCGAGAAATTTGATTGAAAGGGCTTCAAGTTGGATTCGGGAACCCAAGCAAAAGATTTGTCCCCAAAATATGCAACCAGAAAATGGTCCTTCTTCTGCCTCTTCAATGCCATTTCTGATGCATATTTCGGATCGAAGATTTGCCCCGGCCACCAAGGATGGCTCTTAACCTTGCCCCAAACCAAATCATCAATAAAGAACCCAGTTTTATCCTCTCCAAGGGAAAATTTGTAGTGGGCAACTGAACCCAAATCCCCATCTGCCTCCTTTCGCCCCTTTGTTTCTAAACCCTCAAAGGAGCCATCTTTCTTACTACTTCCTAATCCCACAACAGAACCCCCTTTCTCCGTAGAATCTCCAGTAACAAAACCCTCCTCTTTCGCTCGATTCCCATCTCCATCCTGATTCTGAACCCTAGACGCATCTCCCGGAGATCCATCAACAAAATCAGTAACCGGTCTGTTCTCTTCTAGGGTTTCGACAGGGGATTTATTAGAGCTTAGCTCTTGATTCGATGCCATGGGTCGAATAAAAGAAACCCTAGAAAACCCTCTTCCACCTCTCGATACAAATGTCACTATCTGCTAACAAACAACAAACCCTAAATTTCTATTCAATCTAAATCAAGCAACATGAAGATGAAAATGATTCGAAACCCTAGAACTTTTTTGAATAAAAAGAAATAAAAATCGAGAATAAATAAGAACAGAAATCATCAGAGCTCCGTACCTCGCTTCCACAACCGACGGGGAAAAAAAAGAGCGGAGGCGGTTAGGAAGAGCCACGCGTAATAGAGGCGATTTATATGAGTTGAGGTCGGGTCACCGTGTGTGCGGTTACCTTGGTGTGGATTCGCTGGATGGAGCGGTGTTTGTCCTTTCGACACGCATGGAAAACTGAAAGGGAGGTGACTGGATCCGGATTCAAATTTTGGGCAGCGCCTGTAGAAATTTGTGGAGGGAGTTGGGGTGCCAAACCGTTCGGATTTATCCGGACCGATCCGCATCCGTTCGATATGTTAAGCAATTTTTAGAACCGGACGAATACGGATCCGGTTTTGCTTTTTTTTTTGGGATATAGATATGAGGGTTGCAGATATGGATATCCGTAATTTAACAAACATGAGGGTTCGAATCGTATCCTAAGTTCCAAACCCGTAACCGCTAACCCAAAACCAATGTAAAAATCCTAGCATCCACTTTGTCGTGTCTAGCCTCCAGTCCACTCCACTCCACTTTGTGAACAACTCCCGACCCGCCGCTCGCGTCCTGTCGTTCGCCCGTTCGCCCACGTCCCGTTGTTCGCTCGCGTCCCGATTTTGTTGGTGACAACAAATTTCGAACCCTAATCCATAAATTTCTCAGATATTAAGAGGGCAAAGATCTCGGATTTTTTAGCCGGATTTTTTCGTTTCCTAATCACGGATCCCAAGGTAAGCCACGATCAAGTCCTCCTTTTAATCCATTATCGATCGTTCTCTATAGAAATTTTTAACTTTTTATTTGGTAAAAAATTATGAGAAATGTGCAGCAGGCGATGCTTCGGTCATCGAGTATTGGATTGTTGTTCGGTTCTTTGTCGGATCTATATGCTTGTAATCGTATGTTCATTTGGTGTCGTAATTTTGCGAGATGTTGAGGATCTTGCCTGATTATGGATCTTTTTTGTTGTTCTGATTGAAATGATCCTTTTTTACATGGATATGTTGGAATTATATAGAGATTGATGGTGGCTGCTATTTCCAAAATTTTGGGGTCCAAATTATTGGCGTTGGTACATGAACTCTAACTTTCCATTCTTTTTTGCAAAGGGCTATCTTTCTACATGTAAACTACAGAAATTCTCCCTAAGGTTTAAATGATTGATGAAAAATCGCTCCTTAGGTTATAAAAGTGAGACTTTACCCTTCATTCCCAATTTCTAATCACATAATCATCAATCCTGAATATAATCATAATATGTTTATATACATTCGTCATATCTTGCATATTAGCTTTTTCATCCAAGTTAATTTTGTATCTATCGTGTGGGATAAAGAGTCCCTTTTAAAAAGTTACAGGAACTTTCTGTCAATCATCCAAATTGTAGCAGAATTTTTAAGTTGGTTACTATCATATACTTCTTCTTTGCTTCCAACATCTAGTTATGATCGTTGGATGCTATTGCTACGGAAATGTTAGATTCACTCTGATTTTCGTACTTATTACTTTTTTCTTCATTTCTTTGGTTCTCCAAAAGTAATATATTTGGCACTCTTGTGAATGTGAACTATATGCTTATGGGAGGAAAATATCTATTTCATAATCGTGATTGTATCCGATCCGATTCTCTAATATTCGAACCGTATCCTTTTCCGATAAGTGCGGATATGGTTAAAGTTTTTCTTACCGAAGATAATATGTATCTGTATCCATTTATAAAAAGCGGATATGGATATGGTAAGTACCATATCCGAACCGTATTCGCTTCGTTAACACCCCTAGGAGGAAGTGTATTTTCCTTTTCTTCTCGGTCTTTGTTTGTAATTTCGGATCATTTTTTCTAAGGCCATCCTCTATAGTAATAGATGTAATGTAATCTAATAAATGAAAATATATTAAGGGGTCGTTTGACAGTTTGAAAGTGAAATAAAAATGTCTAAATTACTTTTTTTGTAAATTACTTTTACATTCACATCACTATGCAAGTGAAATGCAATATTTATTTGAAAAATAAAATTATTGCTGAAAGTACAATGTGAAGAAGATGTGACAAAAAATAGAATTAACTGGTAAAAATAGGTAAAATAATTTAATTGAAATCAGTTACCATTTTTATCACTTTATTGTGACTTTACTACTTTTTTAGGAAAAGTTAAAATTGTATTAAATTATATGTGATAATCTTCTTGCATTTTACTTTTATAATCACATAGATATTATTTTTATTTACTAGTAGCTATTATGGCTTTGTTGAGAAGGCTATATAAGAGCATCTCCAATCACTCAGCAAAATCTTCATCCCTCTAATTTTGGAGAGTGAATCCTCTCCAATCACTCTCCAAATTTGGAGATCTCCAAATTTGGAGATGGTTGAAGCTAGAATTTGGAGTCTCTCTCCAAATCACTATTTAAACTTTCATTATTTATAATTTTACCACTTTTAACTATTTAATTTCTTGAAAATTACAACTTTATCATCATTCTTAGTAATTTAAATTAGATGTTTGATTCCAAATAAATATAGTTAACAAATTACTAATCTAATTTTTGAAATAATTATATATTTGGAAAGGTCTCGTCAAAATCTTCAAAATAAAACTAAGATTAATTTATTTTAATATTGTTATACAATTATTATTTTTAAAATTAAATAAATAAGTATCAGACATGAAAATTTAAATACGGGGATCTATTTAACTTGCCCTATAAGAAAATACAAGCATAAATTATAATATTTAAATTGCATTCATTC
This sequence comes from Asparagus kiusianus, assembly GCA_022839385.1. NCBI lineage: Eukaryota > Viridiplantae > Streptophyta > Magnoliopsida > Asparagales > Asparagaceae > Asparagus > Asparagus kiusianus. The sequence continues at coordinate 11,582 of BQKN01034256.1, forward strand.
GTTGTTCTATGGTATGTTGTATTAGAGGTTTATGTTTGCTTCCTTATTCTATCGATGTATGCTTTGTCACTGTTATTTTGGATTTTATTTTTTTAATATGTTGTATTGCATTATTAATATGTATGTTTCCTTGTTTTATTTTTTAAAACTCTTATCGACACCTTTCTAATGTTATTTTTTTTCCAAATAAATTATTAAAAATAAAATTATTAATGTAAACTATATCCAATATTATTAATTTATATGAATTTTTTGGACAAAAAATTAAAAAAAGAAATATTTAGAGAGTGTGGGTTGGAGCAAATCTCCAAATTCCACTCTCCAAATTGGAATATTCCTAGAATATTCTAATTTAGAAAGTGGAATTTGAAGAGTAGGATTGGAGATGCTCTAAAAGTTAAATTTTGAAGGATATAACTAATAGTTGCCAATCTACATTATGCGCAAGTTTGTTTTGTCCAGTTTTAATTGAATTTAAGTGTACATATATGTTGTTTAGGAGAGTAGGTACTAATCTAGATAATACATTTTTCAACGAAATTATGTTCCAATAAACAAGTACAGTATAGACAATTTATACATTTGCAATGTTTTGGGCCTGTTTTTCTCTTTTCATAATTTTTAACTTTTTAATGTTTTAAGAATGCGACGAAATCACTTCTCATTTAATGCTGAAGTGATCTCTCATCCGCTCATCAACTGGCACATGTAAAGTAGGTGCTGACGCGGCCACCAGCCCATGCTTATTTGTTGTCATCATGTGCTCGGCCGAGATGACCATTCTACCTCATTTAATGCTGAAGTGATCTCTCCTCCACTCATCAACTGACACGTGTAAAGTATGTGCTAACATGGCCGCCAGCCCATGCCTATTTGTCATCATCCTTTGCTCGGCCGAGATGATCATTCTACCTCATTTAATGCTGAAGTCATCTCTCCTCTACTTATCAACCGGCACATGTAAAGTAGGTGCTGACGCGCCCGCCAGCCCATGCCTATTTGTCGTCATCCTGTACTCGGTCGAGATAACCATTCTACCCCTTATACCACCAGTATAAATCTATGTATTATTCTAACGTAGAGAATGTATTTTGATCTGATCTAATCCAATCTGATCTGATCTTATAAGCAATACCTACAAATTCCACTGCACTACAGAACTCACACGGTTCTTCATTTCCCTACTCAAGTTCATCAGCTGACTTGATCGTCGGAGGAACTATGGGAAAACTAGTCCGCGTCCTCTCACGAATTGTTATTTGTGCAGGGATCAGCTACTCAACTCAAAACCGGATATTTAGGAAAGAGAGCGGCCCCTCATCAATCTCATCTCACCATCCATATAATAGACTGTTTGATCAGTTAACATCAACAATGTTTTTACTAGTATATTATTAGTAAATTAATATATTATAAATATTGTAATAGTATATAATATATTATAGTTTTTAATATGTTAGAGTTTATTAGTAATACTTTAATAATATATTAATATTTTATAATATAAGTAAACATTATTATATTATGAATATATTATTTTCACATTAATATTTGTTAGCAATAAATTATTTTATTATTAAAAGTTATTCTGCCTTATAATAAATTATATTATTTATTATATAATATGTTAATATTTTATATATTATATTACATTTACTATACAATATATTATAATAATAATATTATTATATTGATATTTTATTATTATATAAGATTTTATAATTATTAATTTATTATAATTTATTTATTAAAAAGTTAATAACATTATAGTGATTATACTAATATATAGTATATTACTATATCATTAGTATATTATTATTTATTATTAATAAATTTTTATTATTTTTATTACTTTATTTATATATTATTTTTATTTATTATTATTAATACATTATTAATATATTAAATACTACTATTTAATATGTTATTATATTGTTATATAATATATTTTATTTATTATATTTTTTAATAAATATTACTAATATATTAGATTAACTATAATATAGTATGGTATATCATAATATAATAAGCATGTTGATAATAACCATATATTAATTATATTTAATATATTATGTTAGATATTATATTAACACATTCCCAAAACTCAAAACCAAAACACCAACTTAAAACACCTAAAAGACGTTTTGAAATAAGTGTTATGTTTTTAGTTTGATGATGGTTTATCTCAAAAAACACTATGGTTTTCAAACACATTGTGTTTAATTTTTGGTAAAGATGCTATGAAAATAAGTATAACATCGCGGTATCCACAGGGCCGGCCCTAGCATAAGGCAACTAAGGCCTCTGCCTTGAGCCCTAAGTTGGATAAGGCCCACCCACCTATATATATAATATATATAACTTAGTTACTTAAGCATAAACCTAACCCTATTTTCCAGTCTCCCACTACCGCCGCCTCCTCCTCTCTCAAAAAGTCTCCCACTCCGATCTTCCGATCCAAGCTCAAAAATTCACCAGATCGGCCCTAGCATAAGTCAGACTCAAATCTCAATTCTCAAGAAATCATCTGCCCCAAGCTCCTCTTCTTCTGATCGACGATCGCATCTAGGACGTCTCCAGTCTCCCACTCCGGTCGGCGGTCTTCCGATCGGCCACCGCAGCTTCCAGCCAACTCTCCTCCCCCTAGCTCCTCTTCTTCGAAGTTCCATGGGCCGCCGCTAGCCACCTAGCCAGGCCTACTTCCGCTGCTCCGCAGGCGGCAGTCCGCACCTCCTCTCCTCTCCCAGAGTCCGGACTCCTGAGTCCTAGCCCACAGTCCCACTCCATGCTCCGCTAGTCCACTCTCCAGAGTCTAGAGTCTCCAGACTCCAGCCGCCTCCGCAGCTCTGCTGAGTCCGCTCCCACAATCCCATGGTTCTATCTTTCTAACTAAAACTATTTAATGTATGCAAGTTAATTATCCGTTAAATCTTTATCTCAAACTAGATGGGAAAGTCGGATTGAAAGTGTTAAAGCAATAAAATTTCAAGCTCCAAATATAAGAGATGCTTTGATTCAATTAGCGAAAAATAGTGAAGATCCAAAGATAAAAAATGAAGCTAATAGCTTAGCGACTTATGAGATTGAAAATTTAGAATTCTTATTAGCTATGAATATTTGGTATGATATATTGTTTACTGTTAATTCAGTTAGTAAAATCTTACAATCTAAAGATATGCATATTGATATTGCCATAGATCAATTAAAGGGTCTTATTGTATATTTAGAAAATTATAGACAAAATGGTTTAACGTCTGCTTTGAATTCAACTAAAGAACTTGCTAATGAAATGGACGTACAACCTATATTTCATGAAAAACGAAAAATTCATAGAAAAAACAATTTGATGAAAATATTGGTAATGAAACAACATTTAACGCTGAAGAACCTTTTCGTATTGAATATTTCTTATACATAGTTGATAAATCGCTTGGCTCAATTGAAAGTAGGTTTGAACAATTTAAAACGTATGAATTTTTTTTTGTTTTTTGTTTGATTTGAAAAAATTAAAAGCTTTAGATGATATTGAATTGAAAGTATATTGTCTTAATCTCGAAAATGCACTAAAACATGATGAACATTTAGATATTAATGGACTTGATTTGTTTTCAGAATTGAGAGTGCTAAGGGAAATTTTAAAAATAGAGATTAATAGTCCAATTGAAGTGTTGAACTATATAAAGTGGTTAGATTCTTTTCCAAATACTTGTATTGCTTATCGTGTACTATTGACTATACTCATAACAGTTGCTTCCGCTAAAAGAAGTTTTTTAAAATTAAAATTACTAAAATCTTATTTAAGATCGACCATGTTACAAGATAGTTTGAATGATTTAGCAATATTATCTATCGAAAATAATATGTTAGAAAATATTGAATATAAAACTTTAATTAGTAATTTTACAGCTCAAAAGGTAAGAAGAATGAGATAAAATTTATTATGAGTTGTCCCACTTAGGCCTCATCTAATATTTTGCCTTGGGCCCTAAAATTCCTAGGTACGGCCCTGGGTATCCAAACAGAACCCTAATTAGCGTACTCTTACTTGAGTAAGGGTTAAAATGATTTTTTTTTTTTTTTTTTTGGGGGGGGGGGGGGGGGGGGGG
>BQKN01034277.1:421-10855 GCA_022839385.1 Asparagus kiusianus
CGGCCACCGAGCCACCTTCGGGTGACTCGGTTTTGGTCGGGTCTCTTTTAGGGTTGGTTTCCGTCATTTCTGATTCTTTCGGTTCTGTGTTTGGACTCGATTCGTTGACCTGATTTGGCAGTAAATCCGGTTCCTGATTTGGCAGTAAATCCACCTCTGAATTTGAGTCCAAAACTGATCTCGAATCGATCGTGATTCGTCCGCGTCTGCGTCCGCTCTTGATTGGATGGCTCGTTGATTCCTTAACCCGTTGGCTTGATTCCGCACGCGAGTGGATTCATTCCGTTGTTTGCGTGTGGTTCGTCAGCTTCGTAGCCTCGTTAGTCCACTTCGTCGCGTATCGTTTGGCTTCGGTGTTTGCGGGCTAACAGTCGTGCTCAGATACGTCGCCCGATGGTCTGTTTGTCGATTGGCATCGTCGAGCTGTGTTAAGGGACCTATAGGTAGTTTTATACGCCTACAGATACCCCCTCCAAAGTTTTCCAGCCTCGTTCTTTTATGGAAGAGTCTGGAATACTTTGGATATGATCGTCCCCACCTTCAATCGGTATAACGGGGCCTTGGAATGGCTTCTGTTCTCGATTCTTTCAATCCTCTAGGCTATTCGGTGCTTTGTCGAATGCTTGAAAAGGTTCCGGTGCTGCATTTATTATCTGACCGTCTGTTGAAATTTTGAACTTGAAGTCGATTCTTGATTTCTTACCTTTTTAGCTCGAGTTTGCTGCTTCAACACAGAATTAACCATCGGTCGTCGGTGTTGAATCTTTATTTACAACGCGTTGTCCGACGTTTGAGCTTCCTGGTGACGCGTTGTCCAGCGTCCAGGCTTCATTATAACGCGTTGTCCGGCGTTTGAGCTTCCTGGTGACGCGTTGTCCGGCGTCCAGGCTTCATTATAACGCGTTGTCCGGCGTTTGACACAGTTTATACTCGTACGTCTGCTGGAGTATACACAGTTTAAGCTCTTAAGGAATTGGAGCGTGGCAGATATCTGAGTCACGAGACCAATTTATAAAATTGATGCGTCAATGACTCGTATTTATAGAATTTTTGGCAAATTCTCATCCATCAACGGATTTGATACGCCTTTACCGACTACCGTTTGAGTCGGGCTAGCATGCAGATTGTTTAAGCCCGTTCCGCAAGTGACGTTAAGCTAAAAGAGTTAACCCTTTTAGTGCTACGATATTGAATACGTAGACTTCGTCTTTCTCCTGTGAAAAGACTAAACAACAACGTGTATGAGACGTTGACTTAGGATTTTTGGCAAATCCTCAGCCTTCAACGGATTTGACGTGCTCTTACCGACTACCGTTTGAATCGGACTTACATGCGGATTGTTTTAGTCCGTTCCGCATGTGACGTTGTGCTAAAGGAATGAACTCCCTTAGACTTTGTGCTATGATGTTGAATACATAGGCTTTACCATTTGTTACGGGAATAGGCTACCCGGCGACGCGTGTTAGGCGTTGACTTTAGGATTTTTGGCTAACCCCCAGCCTTCAACGGATTTGATTAGCCTTTACCGACTACCGTTTGAGTCGGGCTAGCATGCGGATTGTCTAAATCCGTTCCGCATGTAACGTTGTGCTAAGAGAGTGAATCCTCTGAGACTTTGTGCTACGACTTCGAATACGTAGACTTCGCCATAGTTATGGGAATAGGCTACCCAACAACGTGTATTAGACGTTGACTTATCCCTACTTAGGCTTCGGGATAAAGGTCCCCAGAATCAGGTTCTGGTATCTTTTTTTACGGACAAAGACTAAACCGGCGACGTGTGTTAGGCATCGGCATATCCTTTCTTAGGATTCAGGATGAAATTCCCCATGCGTGTAAGGCATGTATTTTGGTGTTATTAATAACAACCTGCCACAATGTTGAATATGTGGGCGGGTGTTCTTTTTAACGGTTAAGAACTAACCGGCGGCATGTGTTAGGCGCAGACTTATCCTTACTTAGGTTTCAGGATAAAATACCCCAGAATTAAATTCTAGTGTCTTCTTCTACGGAGAAAGACTAAACCGGCAGCGCGTGTTAGGCGCAGACTTATCCCTGCTTAGGATTCGGGATAAACTTCCTAGAATCGAACTCTAAATTCTTGGAAAAGGATTGGTGTGGGAAGGAAGAATTTTATATTCTATTCCCCGAACAAGGAAGGAAGAATTTTATATTCTATTCCCAGTTAGAAAGGAGACTCGATGTGGGATCTTCACCCCCAGAATCCGGAAAGGTGAAACTAAGAGTGGGATTTCCACTCCGAGAATCGAAAAGATTCGGATAACCCTAACTGTTGGAAGGTTTGATTACCGAACTAAAGATGAATTTCTCGTTTATCGAGAATGAATTGTGGTTTTGGCCCTAACTGTAAGAAGGTTTGACCAAGCGGGAGTTTGAGGTGACCCTAACTATAGGAAGGTTTGATCACTTGATTTGAAAGTGGACCTCTCGTTCATTGGAGGAATCGAGAGGGGATTTTGGTTGTGGTCCTAACTGTAGGAAGGTTTGACCAAGCGGGAACTTGAGATGACCCTAACTGTAGGAAGGTTTGATCACTCAATTTGAAAGTGGACCTCTCGTTCATTGGAGGAATCGAGAGGGGATTTTGGTTGTGGTCCTAACTGTAGGAAGGTTTGACCAAGTGGGAGGTTTAAAACGATCCTAACTGTAAGAAGGTTTGATCGCTTGATTTGTTGGCCTCTCGTTCGTGGAAAGAATCAAGAGGGGATTTTGGTCGTGGTCCTAAGATTTGACCAGGTAAACGTTGGGTTTAGTGCTTATCATTTTATTTGTAATGATCGGGTTATCCCTAAGAAAATTATATGTAACGTTCTTTCGGGAACTTCCCGTTACATGAATTATCCACCCCCAGCTTTCCTTACGAGACTAGGTTTATCATTGTATTGGCTGCATGATCGGGTTATCCTTAAGAATACCACGCATGGCACTCTTCAGGAACTTCCCGTGGAAGAAAGGAAATAGTTTAGACTCATATGCCTATTGGAGTATCAGGGAGCAGTTTAACCTCTTATACCGGTCGGAGGATTGAGAAGCAGTTTATACTCATATACTCTTCGGAGTGTCAGGAAGCAGTTTATACTCTTATACCGGTCGGAGTTGTACCGTTCTCAACTGGCTTACTCTAGCGTTATGACGCCAGCTTCAACCAAGGTCTGGATACTATTCTTTAAAGTAAAGCAGGCTTTGGTGGGATGAAAGATCCTCCTATGGTATGCGTAGTACTTCGGATCCGTAGTATTGTCAGCTTCCTCCTGATTCGTGATCGGTGACAGCTTGATCTTGTTATTTTTAAGGAGTGATTCGAAGATGGCTGGAACATCTTCGTCTTTGAAGGAGTACTCTTTTTGAGGCCTCTGATCCAAAGTCTTCTGCTGTCTCCGGGATTGCTGTTGCGACGTTTGATTAGCATCGACAGCCGCTGCAGGTGTCTTGCCCTTACCACGGGAGGTGAAGTTAGAATTCGGAGGCTTAGTTGTTGATTGACCCCTCTCGGCTTTCTTCCTTTGGAGGAATCGCTCAGCTTGCTCCCCTCGGACCTTCAGATCCTTCCACGTTTTGGACGGTGCTGTCCCCATTGCTTCCAACACGTCCAACGAAAGATTGTTGTGGCAGGTCTGGAGAATGAACTCTTCAGTGATCGGGTCCCGGCAATTCAACGCCTTGTTCCGGAACCTTTTGACGAAGGCGTCGACTAACTCCCCGTCTTTCTGCTTCTCATCAAGCAACGATCCGATAGATATCTCGGTGTCGTCGTCGAAGAAATTTGTGAGGAACTTAGTCTCCATGTCGTCCCAACTGTTCACGCTACCTGGCTTGAGGCAGCGATACCAATCGAAGGCGGCTCCGCGAAGAGTGCCAACGAATGACCGCACCATCAGAGGCTCATTGCCGGAGATTACCCCCAGATGTGATTTGAAGTAAATCACATGCTGAGTGGGTGAACCCTTCCCATCAAATGGCGTGAAGTTGATTAGGTTGAACTTCGCCGGGTATGGGATTGATTCCCATTCTCTTGGGTATGGACATGGAATGCCCGTTTTCTTCACCTCTTGAGCAGAAATCAACGTATTAATCTTGCTTTCGAGGTTTTTGATCTTCAGACTTTCACCCGAGTTCTCGTCAGCACGATTCTGAGGTGGAAGCGTGGTGTTGTGACTAGCATTCTCATTACCACCCCTTGCGTTGACGGGCGGATCATTGGCGTTGCGAGCTTCATCCGTATCCGTGTGCTCACCTTCCTGAATAACCTGGTTATGACGACTTGGTTCGCCTTGCTGGTTCGTTAGTACCTGGATTTGTTGCTCATGCATTTCTCTCATGTTCTGCATGGCCATCTGCATTTCGAACCTGAAGCTCTCCTGTTGTTTGGCCATGGCTTCTTCAAGCATCTTGGCCACTTGCTCCGCGCTTATCATGAATGACTCACGGGGTTGTCCTTCACTGGACACGGTATTGTCAGATGCAATTGCCGAGCCGGCATCTGATTCTTCATCTCCCGAAGGTACTCTTGTCCGAACCCTACCATACGTTCCACGAATAATAGCTCCGGACTGCAGACGAGTTACACGTCGGGGCACCTCTGGAATTGCCTCGGGATTGTCCTGAGCCGATGTTCCCTTGCTGGTCATATTGGCGGTGACCCTCTGAAATTCTCCATCACCGACCACCGTTCTTCTTTGCCTGAAACGCCTATGCCTTGGTTTTGGCGTTTTTGTACTGAGCCTTTCGAACACAGAAACTCTCTCGGGGACTGCCTTGATACAGTTGCACTCAGATAGTACCGCCCGAATGAGCTTTGAACAAGGGCACTGAGTTTCGAGCCTTTGAGGGCTTCTCTTTCTGGATTTGCTCGTACCCCCAGCACGATAGTACAGCTCGTCCGTTTGAAAGTCGGAGCAACCTATCGTGTGTTGGCATGATTTCTCAGGTATAACACAATCGTCATCAGACGATAACGTTTCCTTCTGAGAGCGAACTACCTTCTTCGGGCTTTTAAGAGTCACGCGCCTTGAAACGCGCCTTTGTGGGCGTGAATTCTCAGCGGGCTCCTGGACTTCAATGTGCAAATTGGCGTGCGCAGCTGTCTTGAACTTCTTATCATGCTGAAAGTGACAGCGACCCCCAGCATGTTGAGTCGTTCGGGGTTTCTTCATCGGGCCCAAACGTTCCTGGACTGGAGCTTTGCCTCTTTCATTGGGAAGTGGACCGAGGCTCTCCAAGACTGACTTCCTTTTCTGGGACGGTCCCGCGGGATCTCCCGAAGCAGTTGTGGAAATCACCGGCGGTTTGGATTGATTCGCCGGAGGTTGAACTTTCGGAGGCTGCAGTTGTTGCTCCTTAGCCTGAATCGCCGCTTTAGACTTCGGTCTCCAAACCTTGCGTGTTGATGGCGGCTTCTTGGCCACCTCTTTCTGCAGCCTTCTACGGGTTTCTTCGGCTTGAGCCCGTGCCTGCGCTGATAATGCGCGGCATTTACGGATGTGCTCCTCGAGCGTTGAACGATTCCGTTTGACGCGGACCCATTCGTTCGTCAGTGGCTTGGAGGAGTTACCCTTCATCTGTTGTTGAGGCAGCTTGCCTCTCCTGTTCTTCAGATCCGCGTTGTAGCGGACCCTGTCAACAGACTCCATGGCCTTTGAAAATTGTTTCGCAAAGCGTTGACGCTGCCTCTGGTGAGCTCTCTTAAAGAGAGTCACCACGCCTTCAATGGCGGATTTGACCTGCTTAGAGGCCGGTGGAACATCACCTGACGTAACTTTGGCGTCAATCGGGGTGAGGTCGTCGTTGGTAGCTTCAACTTCTTCGTACCAACGAACTTTTCTCCTAGAGGAGAACTTCTGGGACTTCTTGGACTTACGGGGGGAGGTTGATCCGGACGAGGATGACAAGTACTCCTCGAACTTCTGTTGGTCGAACTCGTATTCGACCTCCTCCACGACCGGGATTGAGATCCGCGGCTGCGACGCTCCGATCTCGGCAGCGAGATCGGCGGCTCCCACTGTGGTCACCAGATTGTTCGCGGGAAAAACTGTATCCTTCTTCATTGATGATTCCATTGCACACTCAGTAATTGTTTATTGATTACAAAGTTTCGGTCTTTTTATAAGATCCGGTTACAAGAAATCAACAAAAAGTAAAAATTACAACTTTCCTTATTTGTCGAACAAATCACGAGCTCCTGTTTTGCGGTCGCTCGCTTGCGTGGGTTGTTTGCCTGCGCCGATGGTTGATCTGTTGACCACCGCACGATCTAGATCCGGACGGATCTACGCAGTACGACGGGTATTATTCCACTAAGGAAATAATAGCTGGGGGGGATCGGTTCACCAAGGAACAAATCGCCCAAATCTCGGGATCAATGACCAAGCTTTGATCCGGAGTGTACCTGTGTAGATCTCAGATCTGATTTCCTCTCTCAAACTCCTACCTTTTGTGACGCGGATGCTCGCCAAGAACCAGATCTGAATGCCCAAGTCTTCAAGCCTTCAAAAACTCCAAGATGAGATCTCAATTCTGCAGTGTTTCGGCTCTCAAAAAGTCCCCCAAAACAAATGAACCCCTTGGCTTATTTATAGGCACCCAGATCTGTGCCTAGGCACAGATCTGGGCTGAGGTGGCTCGGCCACCGAGCCACCTCAAGGTGGCTCGGCCACCGAGCCACCCACCACCGAGCCACCCTTGGGTGGCTCGGCTATGGCCGAGCCACCTCGGGGTGGCTCGGCCACCGAGCCACCTTCGGGTGACTCGGTTTTGGCCGGGTCTCTTTTAGGGTTGGTTTTCGTCGTTTCTGATTCTTTCGGTTCTGTGTTTGGACTCGATTCGTTGACCTGATTTGGTAGTAAATCCGGTTCCTGATTTGGCAGTAAATCCACCTCTGAATTTGGGTCCGAAACTGATCTCGAATCGATCGTGATTCGTTTGCGTCCGCTCTTGATTGGATGGCTCGTTGATTCCTCAACCCGTTGGCTTGATTCCACACGCGAGTGGATTCATTCCGTTGTTTGCGTGCGGTTCGTCAGCTTCGTAGCCTCGTTAGTCCGCTTCGTCGCGTATCGTTTGGCTTCGGTGTTTGCGGGCTAACGGTCGTGCTCAGATACGTCGCCCGATGGTCTGTTTGTCGATTGGCGTCGTCGAGCTGTGTTAAGGGACCTATAGGTAGTTTTATACGCCTACAATGGGTTGACTATTCCAGATAGAGGCCAATCATCTAAATAATTCATTCTTAATTATTAAAAAATGATTAAGAACCTCCCACTGTGACTATTTAATCATTTATAAGTTGGTTAAAACTCTCTCACTTGGACTCCAAATTCTTCCAAGGGTAAGACACATTCAATTTGCTTCAACTCCCTTAGAAAAAAAAGCAACAATTGCTGAAGAACCTTCTCGGTTTCTTTTGCAAATTCTTATTTTCTTTCATTCAGTCCTTGGTTGGGTTCAATCACCTGGGTCAATTCCACCAACTCCTGCTGTGACTTTCCAAGTACCCTTTCATCGAGATGAGATTCAATGACTTTATTCGGTCAATCTTTCTTCATAAAACTCTCATGGTTTAATTATGGAGTGCTTGATTATTCATAGTTCTCCACCATAAAATCCCTCACTAGTCAAATCAACTGACAGTGGTTCTACCAAAATTTCTCATGGTTAAGTCCACTCAAAATCCTACTGTGTATAAGCCTTAACATTCCCACTGTTGAGGTCATGACACAACATCCAAAATTTTAACTTGCCAAGCCATGGCAGTTGTTAAACCCTTTTTTATGTTGAGTTTTCATAAGAAATACCATCGAAAATTTAACACCACCACTTCCAATATGTTAATAGAGTGATTTGTACGAATCAACATTTCCACTGTTATTTGTACCCCCACTCCCCCATTTGGTCAAACCTTTAACAGTTAGGGCCAAAACCAAAATCCCCTCTTGATTCCTGCTATGAACAAGAGGTCCACTTACAAAACTAAAATTCCCTTTCGATAAACAAAAGGCTTCCACCCAAATCAAGCGATCAAACCTTTAAATAGTTAGGATCGTTCCAAACCCCCTTTTGGTCAAACATTTGAATAGTTAAGGCCAAAGCCAAAATCTCCTCTCGATTCCTTTCATGAATGAGAGGTCCGTTTTTAGAACCAAAGTTCCCTTTCAATAAATGAAAGACTTCCATTCATTCCTCTTTAGTCAAACCCTTCTACGGCTTAGGCTGAAGTTGTAATTTCATCTCGATAAACGAGAAATTCATCTTTAGACTTGGTAACCAATACTATAAAAGTTTGGATTATCTGGATCTTTTCGATTCTCGGAGTGGAGATCCCACTCTTAATTTCCCCTTCAGGATTCTCGAAGTGGAGATCCCACTTTGAGTTTCTCTTATAGCAGGAGATAGAATATAAAATTCTTCCTCTCCGACATTGGATTCGTCTCTCCCGAAAAGAAGACCTGGATATAGAATATAAAATTCTTCTTCTCCAGCATCAGTTTCGTCTTTGCCTCAAGAGAAGACACAATTTTTCAACATCGGAATCCATGCCTTATATGTATAGGGGACGTTATCTCGATCCCTTATTAGATATAAGTCTGCGTCTAACACACATCGTCGGGTGGTACATTCCGTAAAAATGACAAAGCCTACGTATTTAATGTTGTAGCTAATGATTATTATTAAATTAATAATCTCTGAATCCATTCCTTTGATACATGAGGGATGTTATTTCGATCCCTTATTAGAGATAAGCCTGCATCTGACACGTGTAGCCTGCATATTCAACATTATAGCATAAAGTCTAAAAGAGTTCATTCTTTTACTATAACATGACATGTAGAACGGATTTGGATAGCCTACATGCTAGCCCGACTCAATGGTAATCGGTAAAGGCACATCAAATCCGTTGACGGCTGAGGGTTTGCTAAAAATCCTATGAGTATTATGTTTATTTATTCCAAGCAGAATGAGTAATCATAATAAGACTTAAATGAGCATAAAGTTAACTTTATTCATGAGAAGAACTTAAGGAAATACAAAAGAAGTATCGGTACAAAAGAAATGTTTTTAGTCTAAAGACAGCTTATAACTACAGATTTGCTCCTCAAGTTTGGAAAGTTCTTTTGCATAGGCTTGTTCGAACTCCATCGCCAGGCTGGCTTTCAAGGATTCTTCGGTGGTACTCTGAGCCATGGAAATCTCTTGTTCCGTCTTAATAAGTTTCTTGTTCTGGGGTTCCAGTTGCTTAAGCATGTTCATTTGAGCACACTCCACTTCAGCCAAATCAATTTCTAATATACCTCGGGCATCCTCAGCTTCCTCAAGTTCTATCTCTAAGCAAACTATCTCGGTTTGACGGGATTCCAAAGCTTAAAGAAAATCAACCTTAGCTTAATACTTCTTGGTGATATTTACATGCATCTGTGTCACACGACTTTGTAGCTTCCGAAGTTCGAGTTCAACTGACTTTTGTACATCACTCCACGCCTTCAGCCTTGATTCTATTCGGGCAGTTATATAAGAGGAAGCACCACTGGCCTGAAGTTTCCTCAGCTTTTGATTTCCTATTCCAGGTGAGCTAAGTATGCTTAAACGGAATTGGCCAAATCTGAATACCCATCTTCTCTAATCCCCAACACATGCCGATCAAGGGATCTCCTGAAGTTGTCAAAATACGACTCCTTATGAAGGATTAGATCGATCATGATGTTTAAGAAGGAGACGAAACTATGAAGATCTGAGCAGATAACGGCCCTATCTGGATCCTCATCCGTCATCAATGCTTTGATGGGCTCGAGTAATGACAGAGGAGGCACTGTAATAGGAGCAAGAAAAGTAAGCACTCAAAAGAATTGTTGAATACACATTTGATACTTGGAATTCAAAAGTAACGGTGAGTAGAAACTTACCGAGTCCAACAGAAGATCCTTCAGTTTGGCTCTCTTGTCTCAATTGTATTAATTTAGTTTCAAGAGTGACCGAAGCTTTCTCAGAGATGAGGATCGCTAATGTACCCATTTCATCAGTTAACTTGGTAGCTGGGACCTTCACCGACATCAGATCGAAGCAAACAAGAGTCTTAGATTATGAAGGAGATAGTTAAATTTTAGCAGCAGCCCGCTCCAAACTTGAAGGACCTAAGTCTTGAGCCTGCTCTAAAGCCCCCGATGTTCGCGGGAAAATTCGTGTCTTTCTTCATTGATATCATTGCCATCTCAATAACTGTTTATCGGTTATAAAGATCCGGTCTTTTTATAAGAGCCGGTTACAATGAAAATCAAAAATACGAAAAAGAAAGATTACAACTTATTTCCTTGTTTGTCGAACGAATCGCGAGCTCCTGTTTTGCGGTCACTCGCTTTGTGTGGGTTCTTTGCCTGCGCCAGGGTTATTTGCCGTGGACCACCGCGTGATCTCGATCCGGGTAGATCT
>BQKN01034279.1:0-11698 GCA_022839385.1 Asparagus kiusianus
CTCACAAGCACAAAGTTCGCATTGGTTGGTTGATCGGCTTTCTCTAAGGTGCGCTCGTCATAGGGATCTTCTCCTTATGCAAGCAGCGCTCTTCTTCGCCTGAGTTGAGGCTTTTACAATGATGTCACCAGCTATATTGATCAGGTTATTCACAGCAATGGGTCTCTTGTGACCTGATACCTTTTGTTGATGTGCGGGTGAAAGGTTTTCAACTCACTTGGCGAGTTTGGCTAAATTAAAGTCTTCTCCTTTAGAGAGGAGACTGTATGAATAGTACAACCCCAAGGAGAGACGCTCCCGTAGTGAGTCAATAGTAAGTGGAGGATTTGTTTCCTTAGAAAGCTTGTGGACCTTGCGCATAGCCTTAGGGCTAAGGGATTCGGTAGAAAGGAGTTCCTCATACTTACTTTTGTCGAACTTCACAATGAGAAGTTTCGATTGTCGTTCTGGTGAGATTGGTGTCAGATTGTGCCACCACTTCTTCATCGGTGAAAAAGTTTATCCCCAGCAGAGTTGTTATTTTTTGTTTGCGGGAAAATTATATCAAACTAAGAAATAAATTAATATTAATCTCCCTAACTGACTTGGGAAAAGAGTAATTACAATCTTTTAAAGTAATATCTCTCTAACTGACTTAGAAAAAGAAATTACAAATTTTTTATCGGTTTCCTAATTTAAGAATTGACGAAAATCCTTTCCTTTGTTTAACACTAGGTTCTTCGCGGTGTCGATGGGAGTTTAATTCTTATATCACGTTGGTGATCCGAACACTTCCCTTCGTAGAACCTTGTCTTCGCTTCTAGACTTGATGTCTTGGAAGAACTTGCAAAGCAAGTTTAGAACTCTGCACGAGTTTAGAACTCTACAAGAGAGTTGATTTTAGAAAGGAATTTCAATCCTTTTAGACGAAATAAGCCAATGGGTTTTCTCTTTAATGCAATAGTCGATCTCAAAGATAGACAACCCAAGATGATCTAAAAAGAAGAGCCTTATTCAGCTGAATTCTCATCTATTTATAGAGATCTAGGCGTGAAACTGACCCTATAAATCTCTCCATAATAGGGGCTTAATGGCCCTATTATGTGAAAAAACGGTTTTGAACCATTCAAATTACAATTGAAACTATCAAATGCGAGATTCGTGTTCTGGAACGAGTCACCCATTCAGCTCTATAAAACACAGGGGTGATCCTCGTGTTCGAGGTTTGGAACACGAGGGTAGACCTTCGCATTTAGCTTTGAAGAGATCGTCAATTGTAATCTCTTCTTCAAATTCTGCAAGGATCGTCAGCTTGTAATCCTTACATTTGGCTCTTTGAAATGTGGGAGTTGTTAATTTGTAACTCTCGTATATTGTCATGAAAATTGTCAGATTATAACTTTCATCGTTAGTATTTTATGGGGACTAGCTATCTGCAATAAATTTTAGACAGCCTACAAAAGGCTCACTCAAAGTTAATAACAGAGTAAAACAATTACCCAAAGGGTGGAGTAAATTTAATATCTTCTTCCAGTTACCATATTTGAAAAAGCTTAAAATCTAGCATAACTTGAACATCATGCATATTAAGAAAAATATTTACAACAACATAGTATCAACCATCCTTCAAAATCCCAATAAGTCGAAGGACGACCTAAGGGCTCGTTAGGACTTGGTTGCATTGAATATTCGACAATATTTGAAAGCATAAGATGTTGTATCTAAGGAAAAATATATAGACCTTCCTCTCGTGTTATAATGTTAACATAGAAGATGTAGAGATTTTGCGAGGCCCTCAAATTAGTAAAGCTATCTGATAGGTATTCTGCAAATATAGCAAATAATGTACAGGTGCAAGAGAGGAAATACTTATGTCTAAAAACTCATGATTACTACATCCTTCTTCATCAATTACTTTTGATTGCATTGTATAACAATATGGAGAAAGAAGCAACCAAGATTATTATGGACTATTGTGGATTCTTAGAAAATTATGCTCTAAAGTTGTAGATGTGAATGAATTTAAAAAACTTGAAGTAGAAATGGTAAAAACTCTTTGCAACCTAGAACTGATAATTTCTCATTCATTTTTTAATGATCATGGTCTATCTTACCGAATATCTAGCAAGAGAGGCTATAATTGCAGGTCCTGTATTGTATCATTTAATGAATCAGATTGAGAGGCTAGGGACTTCACCACCTTTGTTAATTTTATATGCAATGTATATATATATATATACTTGTTAACACTTTTCTTATTGTAGATATTTAGGATTTATGAGATGCCAAGTTTGCAATCGAGCTCATCCGGAGGGTTGTATAGCTGAAAGTTATATGACCAACGAATATCATATGTCCATATTACTTTACATGTGCAAACATGTAACAGTGGATCAGGCACCAACTAAGTATAAAAAGGTCATCAACTATCCAAGGTCTTACTTAGAGCATGTTCATGCATATGTATTGAACAATCTTGACATTTTTAGTGATTATCGAAGGTAACGTATAAAATATAAGAATAAAATCACTCTTAAATCATTTACTTTTAATTCACTAATACAATCTCATTTGTTGTATAAATAGGCGACACCTAGAGAAGCTTAAACATGATATAACTGATAGGAATACAACACATGATATTGGAAAATACATATAAATATTACCCAGATTGGTTAAAAAGTAGTGTAAGTGTTGTAAAATTTAGTATTAAATCTCATATTAAAATTTTTAGTAAATTTGTAGTAATTTATTTTCAATTTATATTAGTTTTTGTTTGATAAAGACCTTGTCATTAGTACCTTAGTATCTGAAGAAATTTTAGTTCACGCTCAACGTCCTAACTATGAAGTGAGATGATGATAAAGAGGGTAACACAAAATAATAGGGTTATAGGTTGTTTTGCTCAAGAATATTTTTTAAATAGATGAGATCAGAACCCAGTTGAAGGTGATATATTATATTATGGCCGATTGAAAAATATTGTGGAGATAATCTATGGATATGGTAAAAAAACCAGTGTAATTACTGAAATCATCTAGAGGGGGGGTGAATAGGGTCTTTTGCTAATCTAATCTGATCTATGCAAAATTAAAAACTTACTAACAAAATATACTAGCAAGTTTGATATTCAATTAATTATTAGCAAGGATATATAAACAAAGGGCAAAAAAACAAGAGTAATAGTGCGCAAATAAACAATGCAAACACACAATATGATCACAGAGTTTGGTCCCCTCGACCTACTTCTCCGCTCCCCACTCTCGGGGAGAATCCACTACCACACTGGGTTTTTAATGCTCACCTGAAAACGTTTAAACCTCACACTTGGTTTCTAGCTCACAGAAAACTTTACAATCAACACTCTTGTAATCCCAATCTACACCCTCTAAGTGTTGGTCCCTAGCCCGTGTCTCCCTCAAGTGATCGGATTTATAAGCTCTCCCTAGGCTTTACTATGGACTTCACTCAACTTGAGATGACACCGTCTCTCACCACACACTCCTCTCGGTGTACAAGTGTATTACAAAGTATATCTCATAATAAAGGCACAAATACTTAATTTGTTCTCTACAATAGATGAGAACTCAATGTAAGCTCACACTCTAAGTCACACCATCTCACAACCGCAAATATACTATGTATGAAATACTAAAAGCTCAATATTTTGTGTGTGTAAACAAAGAGTAAAATCAAATATAAACTGAATTTTAATCTATCAAAAATAAATATGACAAATTAAGCATAAAAAGCTAGATAAAAATTTTAAGAAAACTTCTCTAAAGCAAGAGTGGAGGGAAGTAGATTGAAGCCCAAACAAGAATGGATAATCTCCTCTTCCTCTTGTAAATATTTCTTCACAAAACAAACTTGAAACAAAACATAAATAAACTTTAGATGCCCTTAAAAACTTGTTTTTAAACACTCATGATTGCCCTTAGAAGTTAGAGGCTATGGGGTATATATAGGAAACCCCAAAAGAAGAAGAAACCAAGAAAACCTAGCAAAAAGATAATGAATAAAAAGCTAAAAAAAACTAGCCGTTGGGCCGTCAGTAGACTGATACTGTTTATCAGTCGACTGATGAGTTGACCGTGGCATGCAGCTTACAGCTCATCAGTCGACTGATAGATCTCGTCAGTCAACTGATGACCTCATCAGTCGACTGATCAATCGATTGAATAAGAAACAAAAACTTTTTTAATTCCAGGCGATTTCATCAGTCGATTGATAAACCCTATTAGTTGATTGATAACAAGTTATCAGCTTTATTAAAATAGTAAATCTAATTTTTAAACCTCTTTTAAAAATATCAAATAAATTCAGAAAAATATAAACCTTTGGGAAATGTTTATAAACATGATAATAAACATGTTACAAAAAGAATTTTTCAATTTGTACATTATATTTACAAAATCTCAACATTTTGCAAAAACACTCAAATACATGTTTGTATAAACACTTGATTTTTTTTATTTTTGACTTAAACAAATATTTTCATAAAAACACCTTTATTTTGATAAAATCAATAAATACATGTGTGTGTGTGTGTATAATTGAGTTTGAAGTATTAACACATAAGTATAAACACTTAAACCAATATACCAAGCAATGATCTTCATGACGCTCAATCTTGGTAACATGGATGAAGCTTAAACTTGAATCTTTGACTTGAATTGCATTGCTTCATACCAATATTCCTCCAACCTCCATTAGATATGATCGTGAAAGCTCGATTCTATCCATTCTCTAACTCATTGTTTGCCTAAAATAAATACGAAAACACAAACACTAGACAAACAATATTAGTTATAAATTGTTGATTAAAACATCATCAAAACAAAAAGGCCAACAATCTCCCCCTTTTTGATAATGACTAACAATTTACACAAAGAGTATATAAAATATACAATTAAGCACAATACTCATAAATATACTCACAAGTCTACTTGTTTCTCCCCCTTTGGCAACATCAAAAAAAGGAGAAACCAACATAATGAAGAGAGCATAGGCTCCCCCTACCTATAAGCACGGTGAGTATGAAAGTAATAAAAGAAATAGGGATGGCTCCCCCTATCAAAAAGCCTTATGAATATTTGCAATGAAGACCAAGAAAAACATGTGAGCAAGCAAGATAAAAACATGCTTAAGCCAACTCACATATAAAAAGATTATGAGAACACGTATAGATATATAATTATGGAAGAGTGTGTCTCAAAACACAAAAAAAACTTAAAAACCATGTGAAAATAGATTTATGAAAAAAATTGAAACAAAAACATGAGAATCATGAAAAAAAGTTTTCAAATGAAAACAAACCACTCAAATGAAATCATAAATCAAGATTTAAATCATAAAAACAAATTTTTTTCAAAACCAAGAAATAAAATAAATAAAAACATTAAAAATCTTGGTTTAAATAATAAAATTTGTTTTGGTACCCAAGTATTCTTGGTACCAAAGGGTTTAGGGATACGACCCCTATCATTTTAGCTCAAAGCTCTAGGGTTATGAACCCGTTTGGGCACATGTGGTGCACGAACACGGTCAAAACAAAAATTATGTAAATGACCCTTTCGGTTGTAATAAGTGTAATGAAAGGGTTGAAATGATTTGTGTTGACCAAACGGTTGTGCACAGGACTCATTTGAACAAATTAGTATTTCTTTAAAATTATTTTGCAAACAAAAAACTCTTCTCAAATCAGAACAAAATTTGGCCAAATGATCAAATCTACCATAAAAATCAAATCTATACACATGAGCATGCTTATGATGAGTAATGGGTGCATGTGTGTGTACATGTAATGAAAAAACTTGATAGGATGCACAATTATGATTATTCATTGTAGGTTTTTGTGCATCATTACAAAATTTAGCAAGGTGACCTTTTCGGCCGCAAATAAAATATTTGTAAACTTTGCTATATATGTGTGCATAATGAGTGGATGATTTTGACTTAGACTTACCACACATATCCACAAGCTTCTTATGATTAACAATGCATGAATTAAGGGTTGAATCTAAAGATGACATGTGATTTTTGATATTATTCAACGCATTATTAAGCACATATGCATTAATATTAGAAGTAGAACATATATGATCATTTCTAAAAGAATTAAACTCATTTCTAATATTCTCTACTTCTAATATGGCATTATTCTTAGTATGAGATAAGCTAGAAATGGATGAGGTCAACTTTTTATTTTTCAATTTTAACATGTCATTATTTTCTTTAAGCATCAAATTTTCTTTTTCAATGATATCAAAATTAAAAGCTAGCTACTCATGATCGGATTTCCAAAAAGACATGCTTGCTTTTTAAATGTATAAAATTATTTTGCAATTTCTTGTAGGAATGCGTTTATCTATCATATGCACAGTGAGTTCGTTAATAGTTAATTCATCATCAGAATCTGAATCTCTTACCACACTAGGGTTATCCCCTAGTGGACGTGTGCATAATGCTCTAATAGAACTTAAAGAGGAAGCATCCAAAGCTTGTCGGATCGTCTCCAAGTCCCCTTGATGTGCTCCAATAAATTTTCATTAGGAGTAAGCACTATCAAAATGAACAAACTTGTTAGATATAGATGAATCAAAAGAATTTAGCAAATATTCTAACAAAATCTTGTCCATTGTAAATAATCTTTTATCATTTTTACTCCACTTAGATTTCTTCAAAGTAGGCACAATATAAGCATCTTTAATAACTTTGCATAAATCAAAATGTTTAGATCTAACCAAATATATTAAATCTAGAACACCATTGGTCATATGGGAAAGCATTGAATTTAGGAACAATATAAGGATCATAGCCTATACAAGATGCACCATTCATATCCATAATTATAATTATATGCAAGCAAGACAAATGTAATCAAAACTAGATTAACACAAAAGATAACTTAGATCTTTAACTCAAGACAATTAAACCTTAAATCAAAGAGCACCAAGCTCTAATACCAAATAAAATCATCTAGAGGCGCGGGGGGGGTGAATAGGGTCTTATGCTAATCTAATCCGATTTATGCCAAATTAAAAACTTACTAACAAAATATCAGATTGATATTCAATTAACTATTAGCAAGGATATATAAATAAAGGGTAAATAAACAAGAGTGATAGTGCACAAATAAACAATGCAAACACACAATATGATCACGGAGTTTGATCCCCTCGACTTACGTCTCCGCTCTCTACTCCTGGGGAGAATCCACTATCACACCGTGTTTTCACCACTCACCCGAAAATGTTTACACCTCACACTCGGTTTTCTAGCTCACCGAAAACTTTACAATCAACACTCTTGAAATACCACTCTACATTCTCTAAGTGTTGATCTATAGCCCGTGTCTCCCTCAAGTGCTCGGATTTACAACCTCTCCCTAGGCTTCACTATCGACGCCACTCCTCTTGGGATGACCCCGTCTCTCACCACACACTCCTCTTGGTGTATAAGCATATTACAAAGTGTATCTCATAATAAAGACATAAATACAAATAATTTATTCTCTACAATAGATGAGAACTTAATGTAAGCTCACACTCTAAGTCACAAAATCTCACAACCCCAAATATACTATGTATGAAGTACTAAAAGTTCAATAGGTTGTGTGTGTAAACAAAGAGTAAAATCAAATATAAACTCAATTTTAATCTAGCAAAAATAAATATGACAAATTAAGCAAAAATATGCTAGATAATGAGTTTAAATAAACTTCTCTAAAGCAAGAGTGGAGGGATATAGATTGAAGCTCAAACAAGAATGGATAATCTCCTCTTTCTCTTGTGAAAACTCTTTCACAAAACAAACTTGAAAAAAAACTTAAATAAACTTTAAACACCCTTGAAAACTTATTTTCAAACACTCTTAATTACCCTCAGACGTTAGTGGGTATGGGGTATATATAGGAAACCCCAAAGCGAAGAAGAAACAAAGAAAACCTAGCAAAAAGACAAAAAACAGAAAGCTGGAAAAAAACTAGCCGTTGGGCCGTCATTCGACTGATATTGTTAATCAGTTGACTGATGAGCTAACCGTTACAGGCAGCTTATAGCTCATTAGTCAACTGATAGATCTCGTCAGTCGACTGATGACCTCATCAGTTGACTGATCAGTCGACCGAATAAGAAAAAAAACTTTTTATAATTCCGGGCGATTTCATCAGACAAATGATAAACTCTATCAGTCGACTGATAACAAGATATCAGCCTGATTAAATAATAAATTTTTATTTTTAAACCTCTTTTAAAAATAGCAAATAATTTTGGAAAAATATAAATTTTGTGGAAAATGTTTATAAACATGATAATAAACTTGTTACAAAAAGAAATTTTTAATTTGTACTTCCTATTTGTAAAATCTCATAATTTTGCAAAAATACTCAAATACATATTTGTATAAACACTTGATTTTTTTTATTTTTGACCTAAACAAAAGTTTTGAAGCCTTATAAAATAATTTTATAGACTTAATAAAAGATGTATATAATGATTGTTAAGTCCATAAACTAATAACATAATATTTTCATAAAAGTACCTATATTTTGATAAAATCAATAAATACATGTGTGTGTGTGTAATTAAGCTTGAAGTATTAACACACAAGTATAAAACACCTAAACTAATATACCAAGCAATGATCTTCATGACACTTGATCTTGATAACATGGATGAAGCTTGAACTTGAATCCTTGACTTGAATTGTATTGCTTCATGCCGATATTCCTCCAACCTTTATTGGATATGATCATGAAACCTCGATTTCATCTATCCTCCAACTCATTGTTTGCCAAGTAATGATCTTCATGACGCTCGATCTTGATAACATGGATGAAGCTTGAACTTAAATTTCATTGCTACATACCGATATTACTTCAACCTCTATTGGATATGATCGTAGAAGCTCGATTCCATCTATTCTCCAACTCATTGTTTGCCTAGAATAAATACGAAAACTCAAACACTAGACAAACAATATTAGTTATAAATTGTTTATTAAAACATCATCAAAACAAAAAGACCAACAATCTCCCCATTTTTTTTGATGACTAACAATTAACACAAAGAGTATATAAAATATACAATTAAGCACAATACTCATAAATATACTCGCAAATCTACTTGTTTCTCCCCCTTTGGCAACATAAAAAAAAGGAAACAACATAATGAAGAGAGTGTAGGCTCCCCCTACGTATAAGCACGGTGAGTATAAAAACAATAAAAGAAATAGGGATGGCTCCCCCTATCAAAAAGCCTTAATAAATATTTGCAATGAAGACCAAGGAAAACATGTGAGCAAGCAAGATGAAAACATGCTTAAGCAAACTCACATATGAAAATATAATAAGAACACGTATATATATCATTATGGAAGAGTGTCTCTTAAAACACAAAAAAAAACATAAAAACCATGTGAAAATAGATTTATGAAAATAATTGAAAGAAAAACATGAGAATCATGAAAAAAAAGTTTTCAAATGAAAACAAACCACTCAAATGAAATCATAAATAGAGATTTAAATCATAAAAACAATTTTTTTTACAAAATTAAGAAATGAAAAAAATAAAAACATTAAAAATATTAGTTTAAAAAATCAAATTTGTTTTAGTACCTAAGTATTCTTGGTACCAAAAGATTTAGGGACATGACCCCTATCATTTAAGCTTAAAGCCCTAAGGTTATAAACCAGTTTGGGCGCATGTGGTGCACGAACACGGTCAAAACAAAAATTATGTAAATGACCCTTTTGGTTGCAATAAGTGCAATGAAAGGGTTAAAATGATTTGTGTTGACCAAACGGTTGTGCACGGGACTCATTTGCAAAAATAGGTTATTCTTTAAAATTATTTTGCAAACAAAAAACTCTTCTCAAATCGAAACAAAATTTGGCCAAATCACTAAATTTGCCACAAAAATCAAATCTATACACATGAACACGCTTATGATGAGCAATGGGTGCATGTGTGTGCACATGTGATGAAGAAACTTGATGGGATGCACAATTATTATTATTCATTGTAGGTTTTTACGCATCATAGTAAAATTTAGTAAGGTGACCTTTTCAGCCGCAAATAAAATATTTGTAAACTTTGATATATATATGTGTGCATAATGAGTGGATGATTTTGACTTAGACTTGCCACACATATCCACAAGCTTCTTATGATTGACAATGCATGAATTAAGGGTTAAATCTAAAGATCACATGTGATTTTTAATATTATTCAACTCATTATTAAGCACATAAGCATTAACATTAGAAGTAGAACATATATGATTATTTCTAAAAGAATTAAACTCATTTCTAATGTTCTCTACTTCTAATATGGCATTATTCTTAGCATGAGATAAGCTAGAAACACTATAAGAAATCTGATATTTAACGACCAAAATTAGTGAAGAGACCAGTTAACCGTCATTAATGTGTGTAAAATAACAACAGTTTTAAAGCCCTTCATCTAGTTATCACAATTATTAGAGTAATAATGTGAGATGGGATAACAGTTTTCTAATCCCTTTGTTGATTTGGTTCTAATACCGTCGTTATTGGGTCTCATAAAAGACGAAGGAGTCAATTACCTTTACTAATCATAATTCCTAATCTTTACTGGATTATTATTGAAAATAATATAAAAAACCTAAAACCCAAACCTCCAATTAACCACAACTAATTATAAACTAAACCCTAATAACAAATTCTATCACCTCCTGTTCATCGATTTCACGCCTCCGCTGCCTCTGTTTCAACTCTCCCCCGTCGTCTGTTGA
The DNA here is from genome assembly GCA_022839385.1 of Asparagus kiusianus. Classification (NCBI taxonomy): domain Eukaryota; kingdom Viridiplantae; phylum Streptophyta; class Magnoliopsida; order Asparagales; family Asparagaceae; genus Asparagus; species Asparagus kiusianus. The sequence goes on from BQKN01034279.1 coordinate 10,756, forward strand.
AACTCGCCGCCGTTGTTCATCTATTAAACGTCTCCGTGTAGCCTCCTCTTCATCTATTCAACTCCTCGCTCTCCATCCCACAGTCTCCCACCGACTCATATCATCGCCCGCTGCTACCTCAGCGTAGCCCTAGAGCCGTCGCCGACCAAGCAAACCCCGCACCTCAGCGCAACCTCTAGCTCCGCCCCACCACCGGCCTCGTCCCTGAACCACCGCCGCACCGTCCTAGCGCCACCCTACTGCCGTGTTTTCCCCAAGTTCGACGGTAAGGAACAAATCCTGATTTGGTTTAATTTTCACTTAAGTACCTATAGTTTTCCCTACTTTGCAATTAATATACCCTTGTTTTGATTAATTGCACTAAAGTACCTATAGTTGTATACAGATCTTATACAACTTGCAATTAATTCACTGCATATATTCCAATTAATATACCTTCAATTAATTGCTATAGGTGTATCCAAATAATATACCTTGCTTAGTAAAAATCGGTTTGTTATGTTGTACAATTTTCACTCAATTATCCATAGTTTACCCTAATTGCAGTTGTACCCCCGACTTAGCATCCATCACCTCCATTTCCTAATATCTTCAACTTGGAACTAACAATTACTTGATTTATTTATGACAAAAGGAAGGTTGGTTTCATGTCTTGAGCTAGTTATCATTGCATGTTGAGGAATTTAATGGCTTTGAGGCAGCCTGATTTTACTTCACCAATGTTTGAGGCGTTTATAGCCTTGAGGTAGCCTGAATTTTCTCCATCAAAGCTCACTTTGAAGTTTGAACATATAACGTGACCAGTAGGTTTGGAACTTGAGCATGCAGTTTTACTGATTGCAATTTTTTTGCTATAGAAAAGGAGCTCTCTATTGCTTCATTTGAGTGTACTAATATATATATATATATATATATATATATGTGTGTGTGTATATATATATAT
>BQKN01034294.1:206-12538 GCA_022839385.1 Asparagus kiusianus
CTGGCGCGGGCAACCTCACGTTCCCAAACCCAAGGCTCAGGCAAGCCTACATTGTCCTCCGCACCTGGAAAACCACCGCCATCTTCTCCGACCCGTCGAATTTCACCAGCAACTGGGTCGGACCCGACGTATGCTCGTACAACGGCGTGTTCTGCGCCCCGTCATCGACCAACGCGTCGGTGGCCGTCGTCGCCGGCATCGATCTGAACCATCTGGACATCGCCGGGAACCTGCCCAACGAGCTCGGGAACCTCACAGACCTCGCCCTCTTCCACCTCAACTCGAATCAGTTCTGCGGGGTCGTGCCGGACGCCTTCAGCAGGCTGAGGCTGCTGCACGAGCTCGACTTGAGCAACAACCGGTTCGTGGGCGGCTTCCCTAAGGTGGTCCTATCGCTCTTGGCGCTCAAGTACCTGGACCTCAGGTTCAACGAGTTCGACGCCAGCGTTGCCACTGTAGAAAAAAGAGGGGGACATGAGGAGGAGGGAGAGGGGGTTAGGAGTAGGAAATTGTATTTGACGAGGGGTTTTTTGCAAAAAATCCCATCAAATTTGGTCGGAACAGTAACTCCGGCCAAATTTAAGGCCTATATGGCGCCGGAGATGAAAATTTATACCAATCTGACAAAACTTAAAAAAAATATACCAACTTGTCACCAAGCCCCTAGAAAATATACCAATCTGGCCATTTTGCCCTAATTGTGAAGCTAACTAAAAGGGTGGAATTGAAAACGCTAGAAAGAAGACTTACCCGGAAGCAAATTTTCAAATCCTATTTCTCCAATCCGCAATCTTCAAGTTCCAAGCGTTTCCTTCACAATAAACACACAAGTTAAAGAATTAAAATAATTAAAATCTACTTAAGCACCCTCCCCGGCAACGATGCCAAAAACATGATGCGGTATAAACATGTACAAAAAATGTTGCAAGTGCATAACCGTGTCAAGTTATAGTATAAAGATATCAATCCCACGAGGAAGGTGTTTTATAGGAGAAAATATAAAATCGGTTCTTATGTTGTGTGCGTGACAAAATAGGAGTGACGAGTGAATGTGATTGTGAAGAGATTGAGAGAGTGAAAATGGTGTGTAAATAGGCAAAAAATGTAAGTGAGAGTGGATGTGACAAAGAATGAATGTGATTAATAAGGCAAGAAGTAAAAATCAAGAATGAAAAATAAAATTCAAGAATAAAAGAAAATGCAAGAAATTAAAGATGGTGGATTCAATTATAGATATGGGTAATCTAAAATTGAACCCATTTCTTAGAAAAGGGTGATTCCCTAGAGGGTTCTAGCATAAAGACGAATAAAAAAATAAAAATAAACAAAAAGAAAAACTAAACCCAAAAGGGTTCTAGCCTCAAGGTGAGTAGTACAAGAAATTAAAATCTAACTACAAAATAAATTATAAAATCTAAACTATAAAATAAATTGCAAGAATTAAATGCAAGAAAATAAATCTAATCTATAAGCATGAAATAAATCTAATCTATAAGCATGAAATAAATCTAAGGTAAGAGGGTTCTAGCCTTTTGGCTATTTAACAAGAAAATAAAATCTAATTATAAGCATATAAATAGATCTAAACTAAAAAGAAATAAAAGTAAAAAAGAAAAGAAATGCAAACCTCTAAATAGTTCTTCATCTCCATCTTCATCATCCAACAAAGAGAAGAAATATTTAAAGTGGTGAAAAAATTATTATTATTAACTATAATAAAAAGTTACAAATTTAGAAGGCCTTCTCAATTAAGAGTAGCCCTCCTCTCCAAAATTAGTTACAAAAATTTTCACACCTCTAACCCCTCACTCTCTACCCCTATTAATAGTAAACATCAATAAATAAGAGCCCTTGAATTGAATCCTTATCCAAAACCATCAAAAAATCAGCCATTGATCTGTAACTGAATCGTAGCCATCGATACCAGCATCGATGCTGGTATCGATGCCGGTATCGATGCCTGCATCGATACTGGCATCGATGTCCAATGAAAAATCTGCCTCTACGGATGGCTTCGTCTCATTGAGATAGGCGGTTTTCATATATTATATGTTAAATTCCACTTTCCGGATTGAGAGATATCGTCATTTCTTTGCGGCCAACCATCTTGAATATATTTTGTTTTCATATTTGATTTTTTTATTTTCTCTGGCTTCTACAAGCTACTCGGTTTGATTCTGGGCTTGATATTTTTGGCTCTTGCTTGTGTTCTTCATTTAATTCATGAGCTTTTGTTGAGAGATGGGATTTTTGGGCTTTATTCTTCATTAACTAGCAGTTAAAAGATAAAAATAATTATTAGTGGTATATTTATTCATATAAAATAGATAATAAGGGTATAAAATTGTAATAAAATGTGATTATCAATAAGCTTCTTGTGATTGTTAATGCATGTAGTTAGAGTTGAATCTAAAGAATAAATACGATTTTTAACATTATTCAACTCATCATTCGGCATATTAGCATTAACATTAGAAGTAGAACATAAGTAGTCATTTAAAAAGGAAGCAGTATCATTTTTTATGTTCTCTACTTCTAACATGGCATTATTTTTAGCATGAGATAAACTAGAAATGGATGATGATAATTTTTCAATTTTAACATATCATTATTTTCTTTAAGAGCAACATTTTCTTGAGAAATGATATCAAAATTGGAAGCTAGCTTCTCATGATCGGATTCTAAATTAACATGCTTGCTTTTTAAATCAATAAAATCATTTTACAATTTGTTGTAGGCATGCAATAATTTTTCACTAGCACAAGCAAGTTCATCACTAGATAAATCATTAATCGATTCGAACTCACAAACCTCACTAGGGCTATCGCCTAGTGCATGTGTGCATGATGCTCCATATGAACTTGAAGCCGGATCCGCCAAAGCTTGTTAGATCGCCTCCAAGTCCCCTTGATGTGCTTTAATAAATTTGCATAAGGTGTAAGCACTATCAAATTGAACAAATTTGTTAGACAAAGAAGAATCAAGTGCATTATGTAAGAATTCCAACAAGAGCTTGTTCATAATAAATAATCTTTTATCATTTTTATTTCACTTGGATTTCTCCAATGTGGGCACAATATAAGCACAATCAATGACTTCCCATAAATTGATATTTTTAGATTGAACAAATATTTTGAATCTAAAACACCATTGAGCATAGGGGAAAACATTAAATTTAGGAGCAATGCTAGAATCATAGCCTAAACAAGATGCATCATTCATATCCATAATTTGTAAAAATATGCAAGCAATATACAAATGCAATCAAATTAAGATAAGCACAAAAAGATAACTTGGATCTTTAACTCAAGGCGATTAGACCTTAAATCAAAGAGTACCAAGCTCTGATACCAATTGTTAGACCCTAGAGGGGGGTGATTAGGGTCTTATACTAATCTAATCCGATTTTATGCCAATTAAAATTAATTAACAAGTTATCCTAGCAAGTATGAAATACAACAAGATATATGAGCTAGGATAAGCAATATGAACAATGAGATATATCCTATATGATAAAAATATATGCAATGATATATAAACTAACACAAGGGTGAAATAAACATAAATAAGATAGTGGATAAAATAAAATGAGCAATGCACAATTAGCGATATAAGATAAATACAAAAGCAAATACGCCAATGACAAACTCAAACACACTCAAATGATCACGGAGTTCGGACCTTCCGTCCTACGTCTCCGCTCCCCACTCCCGGGGAGAAATCCACTATAAAAATCGGATTTTCTACACTCACCCGAATAATATTTACACCTCACAATGTCGGTTTTCAACGCTCACCGATCAACGTTCACAATCACTCACAATGTCGGTTTTCAACGCTCACCGATCAATGTTCACTCCTCACACTAAAGCATAATTATAACAATTATTTATTCTCTAATATGGATGAGAACACAATGAAAGCTCACACTCAATTGTTATAACTCTCATCAACCCAAATATACTATGTATGAAAATACAATAAACTCATGTAGGTGTGTGTAAGCAATGAGTGAAATAAAATCAAATCTAAACTCAATATAAAAACTAGCTTTAACGAATGATAATCAAATAACTAAGCAAATGTAAAGCTAGATAGGAGTTTAGAAAACTTCTCTATAAACACAAAGGAGAGGATGAAGAAGATTGAGGATGAATCCCTCAATTGACAACATAAGCTTCCTCCTTTGTAAACACAAACCCCAAACTTAAAACAAACTATAAAACCCTCTTAAACTTGTTTTAAAACTCTCACATTGTCTATGAAATGATAAATACAATGGGATATATATAGGGTAGAAAAAAACAATCCCAAAAACCCCAAAAAACCACTAAAAGACAAAAATCAGCAAATTACCGTTACTGTGCAACGGTAACATTGGCGGTCGACCATCGCGGTCGATCGTGAGAAGAAAAACTCAAAAATTACTCTCTGGACTATGTACGGTCGACCGCCATGGTCGACCACACTGTAGCACGGTCGACCGTGGCGGTTGGCTGCACTGTAGCAAACATGCACAGGCAGTTTCCAGTTTTTGACAGTTCTGGAATTTTACGTATCTGACTTTGTAAAATCAATTAAAAATAGTAAATCAACTCCAAAAATCATGAAATTTTGTGGGAAGGTTCTAGACATGTATATGAACATGTTAGAGAAAGAATTTCTAAAAACTAACTTATTAGTTGATAGAAATAAATATTTGAACACAGATAAACTGTTTCTGAAAAACTGCTAAATACTCATTTTTGTAAATTCAATTGAAAATAACAAAACAACTCCAAAATTAGTAAAACTTGGGAAAATATTTGTATATATGAATATAAACATGTAAATGAGGAAATTTTTTAAATTTCATTTCCCAATTGTGAAAACTCATGTATTTTGCAAGTATGTCCAAAACATGAAAATGTAAACACATGAATTTTGACATTTTGACTAAACCATGTTTTGAAACTTTACAAAATAATTATATAGACTTAATAGAAGATGTATATTATTATTGTTAAGTCCATAAATAAAGAAAATAATATTTTCATAGAATTACATATTCTATGCAATATATTCTTAAACATAATAGAATATGAAACAAATTAAAATGTGAATAAATTTGTTTGTTGTTTCATATCTATGTAGCTAAACCAAAACAATAATAAATATGAAATATATAATATCATATTTATAAATATGAAAACTTAAAACCATGTATGTATGTATATAACTATATATATATACATAGAAACCAAAACTTGTGTGTGTGTGTGTGTGTGTGTGTGTGTATAGAGTAAGACTCCTATCAACTTAAGTTGATGTCCACCAAACTTCCTAGCCACGCATTTATTAATATAAAAAACCTTTTCATATCATGCAAGGATCCCTAGGCAATATGAGTGGCTAAAAAGTTTGATGGACAACTTTTTGCTATCCACTTAAGTTGACACGAGTTTTGCTCTCTCTCTCTCTCTATATATATATATATATATATATATATATATATATATATATATATATATAAAACTATAAAAATCAAATACGTGTGTATATATATGATTGAGCTTAAAGTATCAACACACATAATATAAACACCTAAACTAAGTTACCCAAACAATCTTGATCTTCAATAAGCTTAACTTGGTACACTCTGCGGATGAAGCTTTAACTTGGATCTTCAACTTGAATTGCATAAGCTTCAACCACTATTCCGCCAACCTCCATTGGATTTGATCATTGAAACGCAATCCATCCAACCTCTAACATATTGTTTGCCTAGAATAAATATAAAACACAAACACTAAACAAATAATATTAGATGTAAATTATTTGTAAATCATCATCAAAATAAGAAGGCCAACACATATGTATACATGCATGTATATAACATAGTTGATCCATACAATAACACTCATCTAGCGCATATACACTATACTAACGTGCCCTATAAGGCTTCTATCATCGAAACCTAGGCTCCGATACCATCTTACTGTTACGCCCCGAAACTGCAGCGAAAATTCTAAAATGCGGAGTGCGCGATAGCAGCGACCCGTGCACGAGACAATTCTTATGCACAGGTCAAGCCTGGCACTTTATATCACATAGTTTATCACAAAATATTCATAAACCTGCTGATGATAGAAGTCAGAGCAACTATATATATGTATAATTGGTACTTATAGCCCACAAGCTCACCGCTATAAGCATTTTTATAAAACAAAACAAAAAAATTTATGCTGAAGAAAACATCAAAAAGAAGAGGCTCTCCATATAACGCCTTTCAGCCAAAGGCCCAAATCAAAAATTTGGCTAGTATGAAGCCACGTCGGATCTAAATTTCTTTTTAAAAACAATGGGGTGAGATAGCGCTCAGTAAGAGCATTTTCCACTAGAGTTTCTAGATAACTAACAAAATAGTAATAAGAATAATTCTCAAAAATAACAAATTACAAGTTTTGCATGAGAAATTTAAAGATTGCAAAATACGATCCAAATATCATAATATTATCGTCTTTAAGAAAGAATGCAGCATTATATTTTCTTTCTTATGTGTAACTGAATATACTGTGAAGTTTCTTGAAATCAAAACCCTTTTTGAATCAAGGTAAACATTAAGACGGAAAAGAACTACTAATTTGTACAAACCAGAGAATTATTATTTTCTCAATTTCACAGTCAATTATAAAATCTTAATTCTCGATGAGTTATTCATGAATGTAAAAGTCACCTCTTAGGTCATACTAAGGCTACGAATTATAGCCCAGTAGTAAGGGAATGCGTAAAACGCATCACATGACAGATAATTCCCGAGAATCGAATGCACCTAACACTGCCATAGGTTACTGGCCAAATACAGAGAGGCCAGAATAAATTTCAGAAGGGCTAATACAGAAAGACTAATACAGAGCGGCCCAATAAAGGTGCATTCACCATATGACAGACATAAACAATCCATAGTGGACTATTTGAGGGTTTGAAAACATCGAGATCATATGTCCAATGAGTAATACTTTGCATATCAGAATTTACAGATATTTTCAAGTGAAGTTGACAAGGTAAAGCTCTTCACTTCAGTTAAAATAGTTTACGGATTTGTACTTTTTCTTTTATCAGATACTAAGTCACGGAAAATCTTTTAATCTGTTAAACTGTTGAAATACATTCCAAATACTTCATCAAAAACTTTCAGATAAAATAATGTCCACAATTATTTAAAAATTTCATGAGAGCCAAATTCATTTTTCATATTTTACAAAAAATAAAATTTGTTTTTCATATATTGTACGAGGCTAACATTGTATTATAGTATAACCCAAAACAGAAATATGTCAAATCTTTATCTACATGAAAATGACATATTATTTTTTTATCACAAGATAAATCAAATATAATACTCATGCAATTTCATATTATAAAATACTAGTGAGAAATGAACTCACCTCTAGTGGTCACGACTTTCTCAAACTGTTATTCTCCTGAATATCAACCAGAACCTATAATGTAAGGTATAAGACTAATTATTAATTCAGGACAAACTTATACTATAGGTAAATCAATTCATAATCTAGAGTCTAATAAATTCAAATATAATCAATAATAATAAAATTCTGCAGTACATATGAGTTTATTGCTATCTTTAGCAATTCATCAAAATTTTATAACTCTCATATACTAGTTTTGGACTTCCTAGTGATTTATGATAATGTAGGGGGTTATAGGAAATTTATCAAGTCTAAAAGTTATTGTTTATTCCCCAGATTGGACTTATTTACAAATTGAGTAAGTAACATGACCTAATAAATAATTTTCCAGTTCTTTTTATTTTTGGACTTATTACAACATAAAATCTTTCAGGGGTCCTAAGGAAGTTATGCTATTTTATTAATTTTAATTCTCATTCTCTTTCCTATATCTCTTCTTCCCCGTTGTTCTTCTCCCCCCTTCATTTTTTTCTAATTTCTCTTTTCTCTTCCTCTGTTTCTCTTTTTTTCTGTTTTCTTCTCTCTCTCTCTCTCTCTCTCTCTCTCTCTCTCCGCGGTGCCAAGGTGGAGCGGCTGCTCAAGCTCCGTCACCGGAGCGGCCACCCGAGGCGAACTCGCCCTCCGGCGAATGGAGTCGCCGACGGTCAGGTAGGTTCACTTTCATTCATTTTTTTATTCATCTTAACAATTCAAAGAACAATTACTCCCATCAATTTTTAAAATAAAAGAAGATTAATGAGAGGGGAATTATACCTTTGTTTCCCCCTTTTTCTTTCCCCTAACTTCTTCACTTTCTTCTCCTTCTTCTTATTTTCTCTCTTCACAATCCTTATCTAGTTCTCAGAGGGTTTGGTTGAAGATGAGAGGATATTTTCCGATTTTATTTTTTTTTCCCTTTTTTTGTGGTTTTCTTTGATTTCTCTGTTTTATTCCTCCGTTAAGGAGGTGTCGGTCAATTTGTCGAATGGATTTAGCCACTAAACACTAACGTGGCAGATAATCAGGAGTTAGGGGTGAAATCCAAAAAAAAACCTTAATTAGTTTTCTAATCTATAATTAAAAAAATCTTTATTAATCAAGTTTTAAGGCACTAATTATTTAGACTTCAGCGTGAGCCATGCCGGTCATCCTTACAACGTCTCTCGCTAGAACATCGTGCTCAACTCCTCCATCATGTTTCTGTTACACGGATCCTGGGACATCATAGCCATCTGGGGCCACGTGACAATCCCTTTTTTTCGTTACCCTGAACTTCACTTATATAAAGATTGTTTTCGACCTTTAATCAATTGCTGGGCAGCTAATAAGAAGCTAATAACGTGGATCAACGGTTCTGTTTCAGGTTTCAGTGGCCCCACAAAGAGGAATCCCACGTCCGTGCTAATACACAACATTAACATCACCGTTCACGGTTCACCTCTATTTGATATTTTTCATCCTAAACCCTCAACTTTCCTCTATTTATTTACTAACATGCATTTATGTATCGCTCGAGCCGAGCCAAGAATCGACGGCTCCAGTCGTACAAGCTAGTAATAAGAAAATATTTTTCGCGACCCTTTCGAAAATCTCCTTTGACAGTTCTTATTTTCCTTCTCCTCTCTCGAGTCCTATCGCACTTCCCAAAAGCCCTAACCCGAGCCCGCGATCCTCTCGCTTCCACACGCAATGGAGACTCGTGCGCTAAAGTCGCAGTCCCTCTGCTCTTAGGTAGGTTTCTCTTGTGCCTAGGGATCTGGATTTGCTCGGGTTGATTTACAATTGAGTTTGATCTCGGTCCCCTCGTGCTGTTCTGTTATCTAATTCTTTGTTTTGGTAGTGGTATTGGTTTCTGGGACGATCTTCATTCTTGATTTCGGGTGGGATTCTTTTGCGCCCTGCGATTTGGTGATTTTGGGGGTGATTTTACGCGTCGTTACTTTGAGTTTAGTCAAAGTTTAGATTTTTGATGCAAAGGCAGGAAGAATTTCCTTTTTTTAAAAGGAAAACAAGTTTAGCCTGTGCGAGAAATTACTGTTTAGTTGGTTGCATGCTTAATTGGTTTGGTTTCGGATGCCATTCTTTACATGCTGACAAAAGTTATCCCTTTGAATATGAAAAGTTGCTACAATGTGGCGAAAATTTCCTTCAATGGATGATGTTAAATCAATCTCTACGTATTCGTTATGCTTGTGATGTATTAGATTGCTGTTGTCTATATTGCGCCTCCCAAATTCTGTGAAATATCTGCAGCGCGTGGTGCCACATAGACGTAGAAAGTTGCGAAGCATATGACTGTAATAATGGGAAAGGAAAAATGTTGTGGGTTTAGCTGAACTGTGAACTGATTGCAACTCAGGATTTTACGCCTTGTTTAGAAAGTTGGGTGAAAGCCCCGTATTTTGTTTAGGGTGGTGATCCCTTGGAATGCATCTCAATTTCTTCAATTGAGAATTCTTGTATTCCTAATATCATTTTATAGCAGAGGCTACTCTACATAGTGAGCGGTAGCCCAATATTATTTTGACTGGTTCAAAGAGTGGTAGAAGTTTAAGCGGACGCTTTAGCAACCTACTAGTCGGCAAAAGAGCGTGATTTATTAATCCATTACATAATAAAGCAGATTATTCCACTTAACATGGTATCCATATTCTATCCTATCCGCTTTATATGCCTTTTTGGTTTCTCAGTTCTTCTAATTTTCTGTTTTTCCTTCTTTGAGCTTGTTTTTCAATTTATTTTTGAGAAGAGAAGGTAGAATGAGAGGGATTATTTAGTTTTTACCTAGTTCTTCGTTAATCTTTTGATTCTCCAATCAAATTGATTCTTCAATTTATATTTTGATGTGCAATGCTCTGTTTTTTAAAACTCCTATGTGTTATTTGCATACATACAAATTTAATGAATTCTATGCGCACACACATCCATTTCCAATAGTTCATTAACATATACCATATCTTGCAATTGTCATCTATACATGTGAATAATACTCTGATGAACAATACTCACAGTTAGAAAATCAGAGAAACTAGGAGCCTTTTGACTTGCACCAAGGTTTTTTTTTTCCTAAATGAGATCTTGATTGCTTAGTGTTAGGAATATTCATAGTTGACTATTTGCATTATGAATTCTTTCTATGATGAAATTGGAGTTTCATTTGGTCAATACCAACTTGCATTTAGTCTTAACTCTTAATCACTTCCTTTAATATATATACCAAAAATTTTCCTCCTATTCTTTTTACTCTTCTGTAAAATCAGATATATACATTTCTAACTTATATATATTGTCTATTTTACATTCATGAGTTTTTTAATAATTTTATGAATACCGAAATCATTTAATCTGTAATAGCAACTTTCGATCAAAAAAGAGTTGGGTTTAGAAGCATCTGGCTGGTGTATGGTTACAAAGTTGTCATTGGGTGAGATAAACATACTTGCACCTTACTTGGGAGCATATATATGAGGATGCTGTATATCCTATATGTGTGCATGTTTAGGTCAATATGCATGCACATGTGTTGGCCTAAGTTTTAACAACAACTATAAAAACTATAACTTAATGATACACATGCTCATTGTGAATAAGGGTGAGCAAACGGTCGGTCGGGTTGGTTTTAACCATTTTAGATGAGACCGAACCAAATTTTTTTCAGGTCGGTTCGGTCGATTTTTGGCTTGTGCCATCCCTCTCCACCAAGCAACAACAAGATCTAGTATGAGCGCAATCAAGAACAAGGGCTTTCACTATTTGCCACAGACAATAAATAGAAAAATCAAAGAAGAGAAATTGGAGGAGAAATAAAGAAAATAAAGATTGAAGATGAAGGACAAAGCTTAATGGATGATTAACTTTTTCAATTTAGTTATGGCAACTGCAACAAGAGAGGCCATGATTGCATGGTTTTGATTTTGATATTTGAGGGATTATTACCTCTTCATTCTTTTAGCAAGAGTTGGAGACAACTTGCACTGTTGAGGACTAGGTTTAACTCAGGTGGGGTGGCTGGGTTGGTCCCACAAAGAAATAAACTATCGGGTACAGTTATAAGGTATCGTCTACTGATTGAGAATTTAAAGGAGCGGTATTGCGGTCCGTTCGGTGAAAACGGCTTAACAGGTGTTTGACCCGACTTGAGCCGAACAAAATATGAAACTGAACTAAACCGTCAAAAATCGGACGATTCAGTTGGTTTGTTCGGTTTATGCCAAACTTTGCTCAGCACTAGTCGTGAAGTACTTCTATATATAAGACTTTAAAAAGCAAAGATTTGGTTTACTTGTTCCTGAGTTTCTTTTCCCATGTACCTTTAAGTAAAGTCAGTAGAATGCCTCACTTTCAGTTTGTTGTTCGGCCTACATATGCTATGGAAACAAGTTTCAAACAAAAAAGATGCAAGGTAGACACTCATAATAGCTTATATTGTTTATTAGGTTGTCACCATTGGGCAGCTCGCAGAGTCTGCTGACTATAAGATAGGAATCTGTTGTGCCTTGATTGCTATCTGATCATGTTGATGGTTAGCCTTATCCATCAGTCACCTAACCCACTAAACCTTAACCATTGCAAAGTTCTAATTAGATAATTAATTGACTTAGATTCTTGAGGGCTGACAAGGGCAACCAGATGGTAGCTAGCATCGTGCTATACTGCTATTGGGCAATACTTAAGTCCCATATGAGCATTGTTGCTTTTAGAGGAAAGGGGAAAAAAGAACAGGTGAGCAAAGGAAAAGGGTCCAAATGATTTAAATGAGAAGTATGAGAATCCTTTTCTTAGGCTGCCATTATTATTCGCAAACAAGAGAAGGGAGAAGGAGAAGTCAAAGGACTTTTGTTTTTAACCTTTGTATCCTATTGTTGTTCATCCACTATGAAGAAA
>BQKN01034304.1:0-24368 GCA_022839385.1 Asparagus kiusianus
TTTTTTTGGAATTTAAAGGAGATTTTTGTGATTTTGGATTTTTCAAGGAGTTGCTTGTATTGTCATATTTATCAAAAGGCTATTTGTAATATTTATTTTTGTAGGAGTTATTTATAATTTTATAGGTAATCTACAAATAAGAATGATCTGAGAGGTACATAGTGGCCTTGAGGGATGATGTTCGTTAGGGTAAAATTATAGGAAAAAATAAAAATATTTTGGTGATTTTTTAAAATTCTGAAACTTATCAGGGGTTTAAGAAAATGTACAAGCTTTGTGCCAAATAGCTAAACTTACTGAAGGATTAGTGAAATTTATCTTTTAAAAAAGTAAAAGAGACTTGTGCCAAATTAAATGATTCGTCTGCACCCTCTTCCTCATTCAGTGAATGAGCAGAAAAAACTGAGCCTCCTAATGCAGGACCAACTATGGGGAGACCAGGTCGAGGCGAGAGCTCCATAGCAATAGACTCTCGCTCTTCCTCTTCCGCATGTCATACTTTACGAGCATCTGACATAAGCTTAGAAGTATAAGGCTCAAGTGTTAGCTTTCGTCGAGCTCGTTTATCATACTCGGCTTCTTCAGTTGAGTCAAGTGCTCTTTTTCTGGTAGCACTTTTACTCCGAGTCTTAACTCTTGAAGGTTCCACCTCATGAGCATCAGGCACCCTAATCTCTTCTTGAAACCCCTCTGGTGATTATCGCCTATCATCTTCGGTAATCGCCTCTTCATATGACAAGTATTCATTAACCCCTCTCGCACGGGACTTCTTGGCACTTCTCTTTGAAGCATACCATTTTCGAATGGCTTTCAGGCGGGAAGTATTCATATTATAGGCTGAAATTTGAGAAGCAGCCTGATACCAGGTACAAAAGCTTAAAGAGGTGTGAACGTTGGGTATTTTATGTGGCAACTTGAACTTTGCCCTAGTGCAGCCCGCTACCGAATAATACCAAGCTCTTGTTCCTTCATACACATTACCTGTGTACGCAAGGGTGGGGTTTGGATTTCCGACGTAAATTTGATCATAGCCGAATTGCCGAGAAAAGCGATAAGGCTGATATGATTCAATGAAGCATTTCCTCCCTTGCCGGAAAATAAGATAGCCCGGACGAATATTTATGAGCCACCAAAAGGCACCTTACTAAGTGTAGTGAAAGAGTTACGCCCCGGAGTGTCTTGATGGATCTCTCCATACACACCACCCTCGAAAACAGGAAATTTACAAGCAATTTCATAATTATAATCCCGCCTAAATATCTCGCGGAATTTAACCTGATACCAACCAACCCATCGAGCGGTCTCCAATTGTTGGATGAGAGGGGCCGAAGTGTCGTTCGATTCAGGCGTTAACATTATTGAAGGGCAGTGTAATACAAACCAGGATACCAAAAAGATATATGGCATCGGCACCCTAGGAGTTGCAGTCTGAACGATAATCTTCCCATTTGATTCCAATTTCTTGACAGCAACAAATTCAGAGGCTAGCTTTCGTAGGCCACTCTGCAAGCAATATATCATGGCCGAAAGGAGATTCAAAGGTCGTCCATGAGCCAGAAGAACAGCTGGATACAGCACATCTACTGTGATTGCGTTTACCGGCCTAGTGGGTACTACACAACGCTTCAACCAAAGGGTAATGAAACCTGCAAACAAGGCCGTGTCGGATTTGGGATTTCTGCCTGGTAATGGAAGCTTTCAAATGTGGTGAAACCTGGGAAGACGTCTTCCTCTGCCTCGCAAGGATAGTGAGAGGTTGCATCGTTGATGCGCTCGTTGATTTCCTCCAAAGTACTGACAGCTAAACGAGTCACTTCTGCATCTTTGTCCCACAAATTTCAGAAAAGGTACTCCGCCCATTGCCCTTGTTTCACACCACTGGCTCTCTTCCCAGTAGTTTGTACACATATCTGGAAATGGTATATTAATTCCCAATAAGTGTCATAGATTTCAGGGGCACCATGTTTCAGAATCTCTAATTCCCTATTCTCGGTAACAAATTCCTCATAGGGCAATTGTCACGCCCCGCTTCCTAAAATACCCGGGAATCGGAACATGAACAAGGCCGTGACGTATTAGATTGAGAAGAAATATACGCTATTATTTTTTTTCTCTTTTCTTTTCTTCTCAACCTAATACGCTAAGCGTCTGGAAACAATACAATGCAAAGGCACAGGTCCCCGATCACAGTAGCGAGAATATAATAAACAACACAGATAGAAAATATACATATCACAACTGGAATATCATCCGAGACACAAGGTTTGGGTCAAACATGCCCTTATTACAAACAGTTCAACTAAGATAGGAAAATACATAGTCCGACATAATAAGAAGAAAGTACTACGAAATGACGAAGTCCCTCGAAAGACTAAAGGATAAGTTACTACATAAGTAATCTAGTGTCCATCAGTGATTACGTAAAAGAAAAGGCTAAGCTTCCGTCTGTTCTTCTGTTCCACCTGGAAGACACTCTGACTGGGTATACTCCTGCTCTAATGCATCATCATACTGGACCTGTCCATCCTCTAAATCTGACGTACACCAGAGAAAACAGGTGTACGTCAGGGTGCATGGCACACGGCAAGATCCCACAAGGAAAGAATAGAGCGGTCGTGCGACTAATGTAATAATGGTAATAACAATGGAAACATACAACTGAAATACCAATAATCTAAATATAATTTACTACTAGAATAGAATAATCATAATAAATCCAAGAAATTAACCAAGTAACAAGTCAATCATGCAACTAGCGATCAGAATAATTGTAGGTGTAAATTCCTGATTTTCCCGAGAATGGGGGATTTTGTTTGTATTGATAAGAAGGCTTATTACAAACTAAATTAATCTGAATTACAACAGAAGCAGAGGGAAGGCCCTCCTTGTTTAATCGTGGGGACTTTAAGGTAGCTACAGGATGCTTCGCTCGGTGCTCGTGCCAAGTCTGCTTCCCTTAGACGGTTCGACCGAGGTTGCTGGAGAGCTTCAGTACTCAGTAGAAGCTCGAGGTGAAGGAGTTCGTCTCTTCTGGCTCGCCGGCGATCGGAGCTCGGAGCTAGAAGATGGTGCTGTAATGCAGGGGTATGCAAAAATCTTCTTTCTCTCTTAGTTGATCGATCAAGCTCTTGGTCTATTGGCCGATTTTCGATCTCGATCCCCCATCAAGGTTGCTGAAAGAAGCCCTTAAATAGAAGGAGGCAGTTTGACTGCTCCTTGAATTATGGGATGTGACCATACACTGTTCCAAGACATCCGACTGTCCCTTTGTACAACAAGCGGTTGTTGGTGGGACGACGTGTTGTGTCACGTCGTGTAGGAGTGGGAAAGTCCCTCCTCATACTCGTGACAGCGGCTGCCAGACACTCAAGTGGGTCTGGCCAGTTCCTTGAGCGCCGGTGGCTCTGACCTTTTGCTTGGAGTGAGGTAAGCTGCATTTATGTGGACGCCGATGGCTCTGGTAACTGTCCGCTCACTTGTGCGACGAGGTACCGACTGACCCTCTGGCGGTCCTAGGGTGTGGTGCCTCCTCCCCTCTCCCTATGTCTGAATAGGGATGGGAGAATGGACGTCTCGCGTCAGAGCTAGTTCCAGATAGCTTGCAGCGCGCCGACGGCTTCGGCTCTTCCTCTTGATGGGTGAGGTAACCCGCATTTATGAGTATGCAGGCCGGTCCGGCGCCTGTCTCGTTCGCTTGAACCGCGGGCGGCCGTCTGACGGACCTAGGACACTGTACCCTCCTCCTCTCGCATCGTGGGAAGCAGGGAAGGGTTGTCCCTGGAAACCCGGCCTTCGGCTCACGTAGGCAGACGTGGCTCAAGTGGTTTCGACAAATGAGGGCGGATTTGAGTACCTCCCTTGCGAGCGGATTTAGTTAGTGAAGGCGGATTCGCCTCGCTGGCGGATCCATGCGATTTGGCGGGTGCGGCCAATGTGGGGGCTCGTGTGCCAGCGAATCCACTTAGTGGCTACGGTAGGCTTTCCACCTAAGAGAGGGTGGTCCTGTTCTATGGGCGAATTCGTTCGCTTAATCCGCCGCGGTAATTTTTACCGTCTACAATAATCATCCAAGTACAGGGTCATATACTAGCTGGAATTAATACTTAAAGATCTACAACTCGAGATGTAGTACGTCAAGCGAAATAATCCAAACAAGGAAACCCTCATGTATATACCATATGTCTCAAATTATAAATAATTAAATATTAACCCCGATCTATATATGAAAAGAACACAACTGGCCTACATCTCACAAGAAATCATACCTAGCCAAGAAACGAGGTCATGTAACTAGCCATTCTATAACAGGTCACTGTTCACATCTCACACAGAGCCAACACTCATATCACCGGATAATTGATTGTTCACAAATCCCCTACGTGCATCCAAACCCGCGAAACGGTTCGGTGAGAGGACTACACGAAATCCGATTTCGGCCTGGTTCGAACTCAAGCAAAACTCGGGTGACGAAACGATTTCACTGACCAAGTGCGAAACGGTTCACTTAGCCCAACAAACTAACCCCAGTGCGAAACGGTTCACTGGTTCTAGTCTGGAAGATACATCAACAGTCTTATCCGATCACATAAACATTAACTTCCCCATCCCAACTCTCTTGTTTTTCTAAGCTAACATATACACAGGTTTCTAAGTCTTTAAACAGAACACCTCAGGCCACACTAGTCATGAATTTCTAACAGTTCTCAAGCATAACACAATTAATCATATACAGCAAGATCATAACATATCACATAATTAAAATTAAGAAACATAAATCATGAAAAATTCATAATAATCCCTTTTTTTAAATAAATCCTTAAAATTATTTATAAATGTTCTAAAATAATTCCTTTAATAAAAAAATATTTATAAATGTTCTAAATAATTTCTTTTATAAAACTTTCTTAATTTACTGAAATTATTCTAAATTGATACTTATTCTAAAATAAATTCTTTTAAATTATAATTATTCTAAAATAATTCTTTTGTCAAACAAATTCTATTGTTTTATTATAATTACTCTAAAATGATTTTTTACCAAAATAATTTATTATAATTATTTTAAAATGATTATTTTGTCAAATAAATCCTTAAAAAATCATAAACTAATCTAAAATAATTTTATCTTATTTTATCTTTACAGTATCTATATTTAAAATATTATTTTTTAGTATCATTCGTCTAATAAATCCGTACATGTCATCACAGTATATGTATTACAATGTGAATGGTCATACGTTATTGTCCACAGTCCGTTTCATTCGCGATAGTTCTATACGTTATAGTTCTCAGTCCAATATGTTCACGACAGTTCCGTATTTGTATCGAATAATTATTCGGGTAACGAGTTCGTATGCATAAATAATTTGTAATCAATCTAAAATTGTACTGAGCAAGAATAGGATTCTTGCACATAATTAATTTACGACAAAGCTAAGAATAATTGAGGTTCGGGATCTTGCCTTGGTTCGTTGAACGTATCGTCGTTGACACGCGAGGCAACGACGAGCTCGGTAGCGATCGCGGGGCGGCACGAGCGGGGGCTGAAGGAGTCGGGCGAGCTCAGAGGAGGTCGAGGGGACTGTAGCGGCGACAGGGGCTGAGGGAATAGCGGTGCTGGAGGAGGGGCCGACGACGGGCGCTGGGGTTCGAGCTCAGGGGGAGGACGCTGGAGGTGGTTCAGGGGGCTGAGGCGGAGGGAGTTGGGTGCTGGGAGAGCAGCGGCCTGAGGGGTGGCTGTGGGGGAGGCCGGAGCGGCTACAGGAGGAGGTTGGGGCGGTCAAGGGGGCGAGGGCGGTGCTGCAGAGCGTCAGCGGCAAACGGAGAGGCTGGCGGCGCACGGCGGAGGAAGAGGGGGTGCTGGAGGTTGAAGGCGGCGTGGGCGAGCTCAGGGGGCGGCGGTGAGCGGCGGTGAAGGGTTGGACAGCGAAGGAGGAGGTGGTGTTTGAGGTGGTCGGCGGTGAAGGGTTGGAGGACAGCGGGATCTCGGCGGTGGGGGCTGGCTGAGGTGGTCGGAGTAGGTGGCGGTCGGAGCAGGAGCGGCGGGCGAGGTCAGCGGCTGCGGGCTGAGCGGAGGGGAGCTGGAGGTCGGGTAGCGGTCTGGGTGTGGGTGATGGGGCTGAGAGGCGGCGCTCGGCGCGGACAGCGGCGGTGGTTTGGTGAGCGGCGGGCTTTGGTCGGAGGAAGAGGAGGTTGGGGTGGGGCGGACTCGAGCTCGAGAGAGAGAGAGAGGGAGAGAGAGAAAGAGAGAGTGAGTACGAAGGAGAGAGAGATGGGCTGAGGGGTTTAAATAGGAAATTTTAATAATAAAAAAATTTAAAAAAATAAAATAAAATATTCATGGATGATTCGCGTGGAGTCGTTTTTTTTGAAAAAAAGAGGAGGGAGATAACGGGGTTGTTGGGGTAGCTGATGGGGGTTTGACGCGGGAAACAAAAGCTGGGGTTATTTTCAAATGGGTTCAGGTATTTAAGCGAAAATAATTAAAAATAAATAATTTCGAGTACTTAAAAATTAAACTAATTATATAATAATTATCTACAAATAAAAACGTACATGTTGAGCTAATACAACAGTTGATACGGAACTATCGAAATATACCCATATTGTGCAATTAAACAGAAATAATTAATAATAAAAATATATTTACTTACATTTAAAATCAAATAATTATGTGATAATTATCTACACGATAAAACGTACCAGTTATGCTAATACGACAGCTGATACGTAATAATTAAAATAATACAATAATTTACACAAATAATATGTAATTAATAATTCAACATAATACAAGAATTAATACGTAATAATAATAATAATACGACGTATTATTTAAAATAATACGTAATAGTATCAGTAACACAACAAATAAGTCTCAGAAATTTTATTGTACTAGATTAATTTATAAATATCAAAATAATTTAAATAAATATATAATTAGATTTTTAAATCATAGAAATTCTAGAAAATCATAGAAATTCTAGAAAATCAAGAAAATTACAAATACTCTTTTAAAAATCATAATTAAATATTTTAAAATACCAAAAATTTATTTTAACTAATATCAAAATTTTACGGTCATTACATTCTACCCCCCTTAAAACAAATTCCGTCCTCGGAATTAAAATAATGGTGATGTATAAAGAACCCAAGGACAGAGATATGAAAAGAGATACTCAACTCAACACCTATAGAGAATGATTCAAATACCTACATGTATGTAGGAAAATTGCAATAAAGAAGATAAAAGAAAATTTGAATTGATTTCTTTGATCTCGGTTACAACTTGATTACAAAAGAGAGGAGAACGAAATTAGTTCTTCCCCTTTGTTTAAAACTGGGTTCTTCTTAGTAGCGATGGAGTGCTTCCTTCGATTGATAGCGTCGAACTTGCTCTCCATTGACGATCCGACCGTCTCTTATCTCGTGGGAACGATGAACTTCTGTAGGAAGTTTTATACGTAACTCTTTAATGAGTTTAAAAACTCTGAACGAGTTAAAACTCTGTAGATAGAGTTGTTAGAACCGAAAATTCGGTTAATAATCAAGCTTTTATCTGTTGTCGAAGAATCTTCTCGGCTCTGATCTCCTGAGATTGATTCAAAAATCCTATCTCCAAGGATTTCGTTGCTGCTAAATCTCCAACCTGTGCGGTTTAGATCTCTAAAATCCAACCTACTCACTCTTCAGTTTTCAAAGAGCCCGCCCCTAACTCTCTCGAGTTTGTTGAGCTTTTATAGGGGGATAAGGGGTTGTAACTGACCCCTATATCCGCTCCTACGTGGGCGAAAATCCCTCAGAACGTGGGATAAACGGTTCTGGAACCGTTCAACTTGTGTTTGAACAAGTCAAACGCCTACTATGGCGTTTAGAACCCAACTTCGTGTCTTAGAATCGTGACGCGAGGGTCGGTGTTAGCTGAACATTGATGAACGCGAGGGTCGCTCGCGTTTTTGGCTTGTTGCCTGCTTGGTGACGCGGGGGTCGGTGTGAGTTGAACCCTTAAGAACGCGAGGGTCGCTCACGTTGAGTTGTGTCTTGGAAACGCGGGGGTCACCTGCACTTCCATACTTGTGACGCGGGGATGACTTCCGCGTTTTAGAAGAAGCTTGTTGACTTGTGACCTCTTCTGTAAGATATTGCAAAGACCGTTGTTCTGTAATCCTCGCTTTAGCTATTGTGGAGTGTGAAAGTCGTCAAATTGTAACCTTCACTGTAGATTGTGAAGACTGCTGAATAGAGTTTCCATCAGTTGTCGGAAGTGTCGTCGAATTGTAACTCTTCTCGATCTATGTGAAAAGTCCTCCATTTGCAGTTTCTTCGCTTATCAACCCGAAAACTATTTGATTATAGCTTCCGTTGTAGGAGCTTAGACGGGAATCAACATCCATAGTGTCTTTTAGACGAATATTTGCCCACAACTCTCTACCAAGCAACTCACTAACTAAGCCCAACCTTTTATTTCTAAAATCATTACACTGCTCATCAGCATCTCTATTAGTCATGCTGTTGTCGCAGCCATCAAGATCAATCATCTCAGAAATGAGGTTGTGTTTGCGGTGATTTGAAAGTCATTTGATGGTGACCTCCATCGTAGGGGCTTGTTTTAATCAGCTATCCGCTGTGATTTTTAGACAGCCTACAGAACCCCCTCCAAAGTTTTCGAAAGTTCGCGGTTGACTGGGACGAATTTTCGGAATACTTTGGACCCCAAAGCCTTGTGAATTGATTGCTCACTCCGTCTGATCGAGCAAGATGGTTTCAATATTGTTGACTGTAATATGTTTGTGTCTCTCGATAGACTCCCCTGCGAAGTCACCAATTTCTTCTCGGCTTTGGTCGCCTTGATGATTGCTGCTAGCTCTTATTTACCTGGGGCCGTGTCATAGCCTTGGTAGTTGAAGAGCTGCCATCATAATAATCCAATGCATAAACAAATTATGCATTTGAGAATTGGAACGCGTGGGTGAGCCCAGCGTTTGGGAATTTCAACCGACCCGAACGCGAGAGTCGGTTCGGGCGGGATTCTGACCTCGAATCCCGTTCGTTGGGATTTGACAGCCTGTCCAGCTGTCTATAAATAGACCGCTTTAGGTCAAATCAGAGTCATTCGACTCTCTTTAAAATTCCAACGAAAATCTTCGTTCTCTCCTCCGACGAAGAACTGTTCATCTCCTCCGACGAGATCTCATGGCACCCAAGCAGGACGTTCCTCGTTCTTCCCGATCTGACGCCGCTGCGGCTCGAGAGTCGGCATCATCAGCGCCGGCCGGCGGCGCTGCCGCTCAGGCGAACATGCCGCCTCACCTTCCTTTGATCGGTGGTAAGTATGGCCTTCGTGGTCGTTGAACTTGCTTTGGCAAGTTTTGATCTTCGGATCTAACGAGGAAACTCGTTTTAGATAACGCGGGGCCGGCCTCCGTCGTTTGGTATTTTTGACGAGAGGTTCGACCTTCGCGTCTGACTTTTCTGACGCGAGGTTCGACCTTCGCGTCTGACTTTTCTGACGCGAGGTTCGACCTTCGCGTTTGAACTCAATTGACGCGGGTGTCGACCTTCGCGTCTGAGTTTTGCTTTTGCCTTAGCTGATTTTTTCTTCATTTTGCAGTGCGTCATACCAGCGAACCTCTTCTTTTTCGCCACCATTTTGGACATGTAGGTGGTGTGGACCTAAACATGACATTCAACTCGCGCCTAGAACTCCCAGTCTTCAAAATTAGGGATAAGAGTCGCGCGGAGTTAGTCACAAAAGCTTCTCCCGAAACTCTTAGGACATTGGTTACGGACGCTAAGTTTGAACACACGAACCGTAAGCCAATATCCAAACCGGGATACCTTTTCGGGGACTTCGTTGACTTTGATACCGACACCGCTTATGACGGGAACTATAAGTGGTTGCGGAAAGTTGGAGACCGTAACCTTTTCTTGCCCAATATGGAGAGAATGTTCCCCATATCTTATTTCCAGTGTGCATCCGTCCCGAGGCACATGGATTGGCCCTTGGTTAAGGATCAAGATGGGGTTGCTCTTGGAAATTTGACTTTCCATGGGGTCCGCTCGGCAGGTTATGGTCGACAGGTGACTGCTTTACGACCAGGTTTATTTGCTAAAGAGTATCCCCTTGGCGAAATGGCTAGTCCCGCGAGGACTTTTGTTAGGAGGTTTGTGGAGAGGAGAGGGGAATTTCCCTCGCAAGGATTCAGAACTCCTGGCTGGGTTCATTCTCCAGTATCCGGGTGGTGGACCCGGATGACCAAGTTCGTTCTGGACGAGTTGGATGCGCCTCTCTCCCAGGCTGGTTTGAAAGTTCCTGTGCGGGCTACTAAATTCGGAATGGTCCAGAGCCACTTTCACTTCTTCTCTATACTGGAGAAGTATAACCCCGATACTTGCACTTTCTTCACTCCTGTGGGGGAGTTAGGCTTCGCTCTTCACGAAATGCACGAAGTCTCGGGTCTTCTTCTTGGAGATTTACCGTATGAAGAATTTGTTCCGGGGTCGGCGGAACTCCAACTTTTAAAGAAGGCCAGCCCTGAAATTTATGCCACCTTATGGGAAGTCATGTGTCACTTCCACATCTGCATGCAGCTGACGGGGGCCCGCGGGAGCGGCATTAAACAGGTGTCTTGGGCGGAATATCTATTCTAGAACTTGGGCAATAAGGGAGGCTTAGTGACCCGATTGCCTGCAAGCACTTTAGAGGAGGTTCAGACTAGGATTGACGATGCTACCTCCCACTACACCAATGAGGCCAAGGAAGATGTTTTCCCTGTCCATACGGAATTCGAGAGTTTCCATTACCAAGCTCTGCTCCCTATCTCTGATACGGCGCTTCTAGCTGGGTATTTAATGTTGTGGCTCAAGCGGTGCGTCGTCCCGACCAGGCCGATCGATGCTCTCGCTGTTGAGGTGATCTACCCCGCTGTCCTTCTAGCCCATGGGAGGCCTGTGAGCCTCCTCAGTACTATGGTGGGTTGTCTACAATTCGGATTGTGGGAGTTGACTTCGGACTTCGTCGAAACCACAGAGGTGGAGTCCGAGGGTCGCCAGGCTTTCAAGACTCCTAATCCTAGAGTGCCAATGCCATATACTTATTTAATGGCTTGGTACGTGTTACACTGCCCTTCGTTGATGAGTGCAGCTTCTGCCTCAGGAGATTCATTCATCCCATTCGTGCAGAGATTAGAGTCTGCGAAATGGGAAGGGGGATACATGGTTAGGATTCGCCAAATCTTGGCGCGAGATACCAACTTCCATATCTACCGATGTTTCCCTGATTTTGAGGGTGGTATCTATGGTGCGGAATATCAAGACGTAGCAGGCCCCAATGGATTCACTCAGCTAAACGGAGGTGTTTTTCATTGGCTTCTTTCCATTAGGCCAGGCTACTTAGTCTTCCGGCAAGGCGTCAATTGCTTCGTCGAGCCCTACCAACCTTATAGATTTGCTCGGCAATTTGGGTACGACCAAGTGTACGTCGGGAACCCTCGCCCTCAGCTATCAGTTGTGGGCAATCTGTATGAAGGAGCCAGGGCCTGGTATTATTCTGTAGCAGGTTGTACCAAGGCCGTTTTCAGGCTTCCTCACAAAACTGCCAACTCCTACACCTCCATAAGCTTCTGTAATTGGTATCACGCAGCGTCTCAGATTCCTAATTACAACATAAATTCATCGTGCCTGAAAGACATTAGGCACATGTATTCTTTAAGGAGGGGGTCAAAGACATCCCGTTTAAGAGGGATTGATGAGTTCTTAGCCGTTGAGAACCAGCCTGCTGAACAGGAAGAGGAGCAAACGGCCGAACCTGCTCCCAGGGAGGAACAACATGTGGTTGAGCCTTCCACTACGAGAGCATCGGAGAAAAGAAAACTTTCTGCAGATGAAGCCGGCAAGTATGATAAGCAGATTCGCCGGAAACTACGGGTTGATTCTCCTCCCAGAGGCCAACAAAAACCCAAGTTAATGGCTGAGGCCATCCGGGCTGCTGTAGATGAAGGGCCACAGGAATCGTCTGTGGTGGGCCTACCAAGAAGAACCGGGCTTCGTTCTCAGGGGCCAGCCCTTTCAGGCGGTGCCTCTTCTTATCATCCTCCCGAGGACGAAGAGGATGAATTAATGGCTGCAGATGCAGAATCCGCCCCAGTGATGGACCTCCCTGAGTCTCCAATCTTGGAGCAGAGGGATGTCGAAGAGAATCCATCTCCTTCCCCTTCTGCCTTAATGTCACAAACCGGTGACTTAATTCCTAGTCCTACAACAGGACTTATGAATAAACCAGCTGTTGACACAAGTCTTCCTAGATCTTCAGCTACTCAAGATGATGAGGAACGAGTCGATTATGAAGGCTCCTCGATCGGTGGTGAAGCTGACGAAGAAAAAGATGATGAGGGTGCTGAAGTTGGCAACGTGCCAGGTGATGATGTAGAAGATGAGGAGCATGATTCAATGGATGATGTAACCATTTTTGATGACGCTCCCAAGGCTCAGTCTGATAAGGCATCTGGTTATACGCCTTTTTACCTCACCGGTAAGCTTAGTTTGTTTCGACTTATCCCGCACGCTTTTTCCGCATTCCGACCGTTTTTTCGTGCAGGTTCGCCAACCCCTGGGACTACTTCAGCTGCTCCTTTAGAGCAAGATCCTGTGCCGGCATCGGCTCCTGCAAGAGAGCAACATACACCTGGCTCCCCTGCGGCAACTGCTTTGCCTACAGCATTGCCCGAGACCACTGTTTCGTCTGTGGCGTTACCTGAAACTACCGCTACGACTTCTCCTCTGGAACAGCCGGTCGTGCAGGCATCGGCTCCTTTGCCGGAGCAAACCTTACATGACTCTTCTGTGGTGGTCACTTCACCTAAAGCGGTGATGAAGATCTCGCTCACTCCAACAGAGGCTGGGCCCAGCTCATCTCAAGCGAAGGCATTGATGGCCTTGACCTCAAGCCCTTCACAATTGAATATTTCGATTGCTTCTGCAGCTTCGGCACCGGGATCGCCTACCAGCCATCGTCTTAACGCACCACCCTCAGCTGCTGAAGGAGTATCTTCAGGTGCGATCGTCAGGCTTGCTAATGCACCTGAGTTCCTTCAGGTATCTTTGGTGTATCTAAACACTCTTGCGAAGATGGTGGTTAAGTCCCTGATGAATGGTCAAGGGACTTTGAATTCCTTTCGACCTCTTCTGGAAGTGGGCTTGAACGGAGTCAAGTGTGTGGGCGAGCCTCAATGGTTCGAGCGCTGCTCAGAAGTCATCCTCCGTTTGGAGGAGAAGTTACAACGTTTGGAGACCATAGGTCATAGCGACCTCCAGCCACAAATTGTATCAACTCTGGCTAATCTTCAAATTGCCGAAGTGATACAACGGGAATCGCTGGAGCGGGACTTAACTGAGAAGGAGCGCCAAATCGCGGAGCTTCGTGAGCGTAACATTCAGAAGCGAGAAGAACTAGGACGCTCGACTACTTCTCTGAATTCGCTCCGTGATAGACTTGTCGAAGCTGAGGCTGAAGTCTTGCGCTTAAAGGCTGAAGTCTCTCGCGAAGAAGATGTTGTCAATATCCTCAGTACTCAGGATGCTAATGGTGCTTTGGAATATCATTCGCAGGCTTTAGCTCTAGAGGAGGCCAGGAACAAAGTTGCAGCCATCATCACACCCAGTGCGGATGAACTCCGGGCCAAGACTGAAGCTATGGTTCGAGCTGATCACGAGAAAGAATTGGCCGAGCTCAAGACTCAACTCGCAACTTTTGATTTGATGCATGAGTGAACTTGGTTTTTTTTTGTAATGTTCTTCTGATGAGAACACGTTTGTCTTGTATCACTTTCTTTTGGCATTTGAATAAAAAGTGATACTGATCTTTTAGTGCTCTTTGCATTTATCATGTTTTGACTTTAAACAACAAATTACAAAGAATACTCAGAAATTTTCTATCATAAAATAACTCTAGAAAATTTTTAGCTGCTGGGGACAAATGCTTGATTATTCTCCCAGAATCGAGTTGCAAAACAGGATCCTTCCTGTGTTATTTTGGTGTTAAACACTGAAAGAAGTCCATGAGTGCCAGAAACATAATTCTGACTTGATAAGGGGAATATTGCGATCAGGGCAATTTTGAGGGCTTATCGCTCTATTGAGGAGAGACGATAAGTTGATTTTTGTCAGAGGTGTGGTTTTAACGTGACAGGAAAGAAATTGCGATCGGGGCAATTTTGAGGACTTATCGCTCTGTTGGGGAGAGTCGATAAGTTGATTTTGTCAGAGGTGTGGTTTTAACGTGACAGGAAAGAAATTGCGATCGGGGCAATTTTGAAGGCTTATCGCTCTATTGAGGAGAGACGATAAGTTGATTTTGCGATCTGGGCAATTTTGAGGACTTATCGCTCTATTGAGGAGAGACGATAAGTTAATTTTTGTCAGAGGTGTGATTTTAACGTGACAGGAAAGAAATTGCGATCGGGGCAATTTTGAGGGCTTATCGCTCTATTGGTGAGAGTCGATAAGTTAATTTTGTCAGAGGTGTGGTTTTAACGTGACAGGAAAGAAATTGCGATCGGGGCAATTTTGAGGGTTTATCGCTCTATTGGTGAGAGTCGATAAGTTGATTTTGTCAGAGGTGTGGTTTTAACGTGACATCTGTGGGGATAAAATCCTTTTATGTCTTGCTGGGGAAAATCACTAAGTATTATTTTTATCATCGGAGTGATAAATTGTGATACTAAGGATTTGAACAAGATCTTGGGTACTTTTATTACCCCACTGAGAAGAGTTGATAAACTGGTTATTTATTACCCTGTTGGAAAGAGCTAATAAATTGACAATAATCTGAGTGATTTTGAAGACTTATCGTTCTGTTAATGAGAATCAATAAGTGGATTTTAACAGAGGAATTATAGTTATATTGGTGGTGATAATAACTCAATTCAATCTCTGTTAGGATGATGACCATCTGAGGTGTAATATTAACCTGATGGGTTGAGGAGATATAGAGTTTTGAACGCACTCTGTTAAAAAGAACCCATGAACTTAGAGGCTAAGTATCGAAGAGTTATAACGCTAAGGTGACCTTTGCGTTTAAGGTTTGGAACGCGAGGTTCAGGCCTTAGTGACGCGGGCTTGGGCCTTGCCCCTTTGAAATTTGAACGCGATAGTGGGCTTCGCGTTTTGAAGATGATTGGGATTCTTCCCTAGAATCCCGTACCATCTCAACAGCTTGACGGCTGTTATAAATAGACCTGAGTGGTCATGTCAAGAGTCACTTGACTCTCAAAATTTTGGCTATTTCCAAGAACGAGAAATCTCGTTTGACTTCGGCGAGATTTCCGACGAACTTCGTCTTCTTTGTTCGAAAACACCTCCTCCGATCCACTGTGCTGATGGCGCCACGGAGGATGGGTTCAAGCTCCAAGAAAGTCGCCGGAGCGACTTCCGAAACACCGTCGGTTGAGGGCGCCGGCGGTGTTCCTGATCGTGCTAGGACGTCGTCGTCATCCCCGCCGTCACAGGAACTTCCCTGTCGTGGTAAGTACCGACTAAAAGAACTTGCTTTGGCAAGTTTTTTGAAAACCCTAAATGGGTTCTTGATAACGAGGAAGATGACTCGTTCTAACTGGATGAAAACGCGGGGTTGGGATTCCCTTTGGGTCCGACCTTCGCGTTCCAAATTTTTAACACGAGATTCGACCCTCGCGTTTGAGAATTCTGACGCGGGGCTCGACCCTCGCGTTGGAGATTTGACATGAGACTTTAACCCATTATGCTTTGGGTTTTATCTTTATGTCGATAGCTCATTAACATCTGCTTTTGATTGTGCAGTGCTTCTTCCAAATGTGCCGCTTTTGCAAGAACATCATTTTGGGTATATTGGCGGTCTTGATGCAAATGAAACTTTCAGTCTTCAAAACACAGTTCCGCTTTGCACTTTCGCTGACTCCGAGAGAATGGACATGATTAGATCTCCTCGATGTTCAACTCTTAGAGTTTTGATTACTGATTTGGACATGGAGACCCCTGCAGGTCATGCCCAGTTTCCCAAACCGGCGTTCATATTCGGAGATCGTATATCCATTGATGACCACCTCGTACATGCAGAAGATTCAAAGCTGTTGCGGAAAGTTGACAATCGCTACTTCTTTCTTCCAAACATGAAGAGGATGTATCCCCTCTCCCACTTTTTGAATGCAAGCCACCGTCGGGGTCTGACTTTTGACATAGTCAAAGAGAAGGAAAATGTGTCGTTTGGATCTGGTCGACAGGCTCGTACACAAATCGGGGGGCAACTCAAGGGATTGAGACCTGGTTTATTTGAGAAGAAGGAGCTGGTTCAGGAGATGCCACGCCCAGCGAACATTTTTATTCGCCAGTTCCTTGCAACTCAGGGTGAATTTTCTACCCAAGCGTTTAGATCCCCTGGGTGGGTTTGTTCCAGAGAAGGAGGTTGGTGGACCCGTATGGTAGACTTTGTTCTTGAGGAGCTTAAGGAATCGCTCACTCAATCGGGTCTCACAATTCCTGTATTAGCTGTTCGACGAGGAGTTGTGCAGAGCTTCCATAATTTCTTCGCTATGTTGGAGAAATATAACCCGGATAGTTGCACATTTTTCACACCTGCGGGAGAGTTAGGTTTTGCTCTTCATGAAATGCAAGCGGTGTCAGGATTGTCACTTGGGAAAACACCCTACGAAGAGTTCATCCCCACTACCGAAGAGCTTTCCCGACTGAGGTTGGCGTACCCAGAAATTTATGCTACTTTCTGGGAGTTGATGTGCCACTTCCACATCTGTGCTTAAGTCTTTGGGATGCGTGGAGGGGGCATTATGCATACCGTATGGGCGGAATACCTCTTTCAGAATTTAAACCGGAAAGATGTAGCTGTGTCTCGTGTTGCAACCATCTCTCCCAAAGAGGCCAAAGCTCGGATTAAGGCTTCTAACGCGATCTACAAGACAGAGCATGTAGAAGAGGATTTTGAGGCTGGTGTTGAATTTGAAAATTTCCACCACCAGGCTACAATTCCCATTTCTGACACGGCTCTACTTGCAGGCTTTTTTATGGTTTGGTTGAAACGGTGTGTAGTGCCGTCAAGACCAATGGAAGCGATCTTGGCTGAGGTTGTATATCCAGCTGTTTTACTGGCACATGGGAGACCCGTGAGCCTCCTTACTGCCATGGTCGGCTGCATTCAAAACGGCCTAAGGATGTTGACCTCCGATCTGCTCGGTGCCTCGATGGTTAAGGTTGCCAGGAAGAAAGCCGGGAAGAACCCCCAGCCACGCATACCAGTGCCGTATACGTACTTGGTGGCCTGGTTCGTGCTGCATTGCCCCTCCTTGATGACGGGAGTATCGGAGAGTGCTGACGCTTACATCCCCTTCATACAGAGATTAGAGTCGGCCACGTGGACTCATTCTTACATAGTCAGGACTCGACAATGTAGGCATCAAAAATTGCCGAAAAGTCCCCGCACACAGCTCGGTGTTAACGAGCGACGAATGAACGTCACTACCCTGTTCACAAGAGCTCAAATGACGCCGGTGAGCGCCTGAAGCAAACCGACGAACCACGTGAGCCGACAGAATGTCAGAGCAACGGGGATACGGGTTGACCGATAACCCCGCGATCACCACAAATGGACCAACGCCCGTTGTGCCCCGATCACCCCATGGATAATCCAACCATCAGGGCCTGCAGAACTCACCGCCACGATTCCAACGCATCCGAAATCACTCAAATCCGAGTTCGGACAAAAAGTCAACGGCAGTCAACGGCGGAATACCCGGTAGCGTCTCAAACGACATGAAACACCCCGGGGGTGTCTGAAAAAAAATCCAAGACACCCCTAGGGTGTCTCGGAAATTCCGAGACACCCAAGGGTGTCTCGGAAAATCCGAGACACCCAAGGGGTGTCTCGGATTTTTTGAGACACCCCATGGGGTGTCCTTAGATTTTTCAGCCACCCCCCCCCTCTTGGTTTCCTATAAATAGGCCCTCTAGGCCTCCATTCTCTTGGCTCGATTTTTTGGAGAGGAATTTCTGGTCTTGGGTTTAACCTCGAGATCTGAAATTTTGGAGAAGAGCAGCGAAGCCCTGCCAGATCGAAGAGTGAGAGGTCTTCATCTTTTCCTTCATTCACCCCCTTCCATCCTTAGTATTGCCCATTAGCGGTGACTACTAAGAAGAGCTAGTGCCTCGTTTAACCGAGGCATAAGCTTTAAACTTCTAAGATCTCACGCGGATCGACGAAGTTCTGCTTCTATATCCCACGCGGATAGACGAAGCTCTGCCGGATTTTCCCGGAAGGATCTTGAAGAGTCGGCGGTCCACGGATATTGACGTCCCCGTCACAGGCCAACAACCCACGCAAGCGAGACCGTACCAAACCGGGATCTCGTGTTTATTTTCGTTTAAGTTGTAACCCCTTTGTTTTCATTTTATACTGTTGTAACGCTCAAAGTTGTAACAGATCTCGAAAAAGAGAACATCAATGAAAACAGCAACTTTTACCGGAAACAAGCTGGCGACCACAGTGGGAGCCGCCGACCTCGCTGCCGAGATCGGAGTGACGCAACCGGCCTTCAAGATCCGGGTGAATGA
The DNA here is from genome assembly GCA_022839385.1 of Asparagus kiusianus. Classification (NCBI taxonomy): domain Eukaryota; kingdom Viridiplantae; phylum Streptophyta; class Magnoliopsida; order Asparagales; family Asparagaceae; genus Asparagus; species Asparagus kiusianus. Next base: position 18,592 of record BQKN01034304.1, read on the forward strand.
AGAGGTCGAATACGAGTTCGACCAACAGAAGTTTGAAGAGTACCTCTCTTCCTCCTCCTCCAGATCCGCCTCTCCAAACCGGCGTGGGAAGACTCCATCTCCCAGAAGGGCTCGCGGGATCTCCAACTCCAATATCCAAGATCCCGTCGCTGTTGCTACACCCGCATCACGCAACGTCCCCGTGACGATCAGCGTGGTCGGTGTGGCAAATCCGGCTCTCCCATCAACCTCAAAGGCGATGGAAGATGCAACTCCGGTTCTGTCCAAAAGGGCCCGCCAAAGACGGCGTCAACGCCTTGCTCTACAACAAGCCAAAGCCGCTGAATCAACGGACGGGATTCACTACAACGAGGATCTAAAATCCAGACACCGCCAGGAGCAACAACGGCAAACCACCAACTCCTCCTCCGAAACTGAAGCGAACCAGTGGATTCGCGTGAAGAGGAATCGCTCCACCCTCGAAGAGCGAATCAAGAAGAGGCGGGCATTGCTCACACAAGCCCGACTTCTCCTAAAGAAGGCGGAGGAGATGCAGAAAGAAGAGGCGGCCACAAAGTCGTCTACAAGCAGGTGGGTGTGGTTGCCAAAGCCAAAACCAGCACCTCAAACACAAGGGGGTGGAGTTGCTGCCCAAGGTTTGTCAAAATCAGATCCGGTGCCTCTAACGGAGCCAGGTAACAAAGGGGATCATTCAAAACCCAGGGTTCCTTTGAAGGGTCGCCTCGGTCCCTTACCGGAGAATCGAGGTAGAGTACCCATCAAAGAAAGACTGGGACCATTGAAAGGTCCCCAAGTTGCAAATCAGACTGGGGGTCGAATCAATCCCCCCAGGAAAGATGATAAAGGGAAAGCCCCCATCACCGACCGCATTGAGTTGCAGGTCGAAGCACAAGAGCCCGTTCAGTTTCTACGCTCACAAAAGCGTAAACTTGAACGGGCCACTTTTGAGAAAACTAACCAAGTGTTGCACTCCAAAAGGGTAACACACTCATCTGATGATGAGAGTGTTATACCGGGGAATACACACCAACACTCTATAGGTTGCTCCAGTTGTAAAGCTGATGAGTTGTACTATAGGGCTGGGGGTGTGGAAAAGCCCCAGAGGAAATTTGTGCAGGATATGGAGTCTCACTGCCCGTGCGCCAATATCATCAAAGCGGTGCTGTCGGGATGCTGCTGTGCTCAAACCCCAAAGAAAGTTTCGGTGTTCGAGAGAATTACCACACCGAGGCGTTCCCACAAGAAAAAGTTCGTCCGCTAAGAAGACGAATATCTAAGGGTGACGGCTAATATGACCGGTAGAGCAAGATCAACACAACCCTTCAACCGGGACCAGCTTGCCGAGATATCCCGGTGCATGACGCGATTGCGGTCGGGAGCCATCAGCCGGAAGGACTACCGAAGGGTACCGAAGGGGCTTTCTCTAGAAGAAGAGGCGTCGGATACTGATTCAGACTCCTGCTCGGCCGTAGCGTCTGATGACACAGCATCGAGCGCGGGGCAACCTTGCTCATCGCTTATGATCAACGCCGAACAAGTAACCAAGATACTTGAAGAGGCCCTGGCTAAGCAGAAAGAGGCTTTCAAAGTCGAAATGGAAACGACCCTGCTACGGATGAGGGAAGAGCACGACCAACAAATTCGCGCTCTATCTAATCAGCTCGGTGAATCCAGCCGTCGTAACCATGCTAACCAAGCAGGTAGCGATTCGGATGTGGATGAACCTCTCAATGCCGAGAACCCTCCGGTTAACCAAAACGCTGGGGGTGGTAATACAGGGGGTGGCCCCATTATCCCACCTTCAATTTGTCCAAGCTCCAGTACGAGCGGGGATGAGAAGATGAAAGATCTCGAGAGCAAAATTAACGCATTAATGTTTGCTCGAGAGGTAAAGAAGACCGGCATTCCGTGTCCTTACCCGAAAGAGTGGGACTCGATTCCATATCCGGCGAAGTCCAACCTGATCAACTTCACGCCGTTCGACGGAAGGGGCTCGCCCACTCAACATCTGATCTACTTCAAGTCCTACTTGGGCATAATCTCTGGCAATGAACCCTTGATGGTTCGGTCATTCGTCGACACTCTTCGCGGAGCTGCCTTCGATTGGTACCGCCGTCTTAAGTTTGGAAGCATCAACAGTTGGGAGGACTTGGAGAGCATGTTCCTTACTCATTTCTTTGATGACGACGACGAGATATCCATCAGGACACTCTTCGATGAGAAACAAAAGAACGGAGAGTCGGTGGATACCTTCATCAAACGCTTCCGCAACAAGGCGATGAACTGCAAGGATCCCATCACAGAGGAGTTTATCCTGCAGACTTGTCATAACAACTTATCCATTAACGTCTTGGATGTTATGGGAATAGAGCCATCCGACACTTGGAAGGATTTGAAGGCCCGAGGAGAGCAAGCTGAGCGATTCCTCAAAAGGAAGAAGGCTGAGAGGAGCCAACCAATGGCTAACTCTCCAAACTCGAACTTCGCCTCTTGTGATGGGGATGAGACACCAGCAGCGGTTGCTAATCAGACGTCGCAACAGCAAACCCGGAGGCAGCAAAAGACTTCGGATCAGAGGCCTCAAAAAGAGTACTCCTTCAAGGACGAAGATGTTCCAGCCATCTTCAAATCCCTCCTGGACAACAACAAGATCAGGCTCCCACCTATTGCGAATCAGGAGGAAGCTGATGATATTGCGGATCCGAAGTACTGCGCATACCACAGGAGGATCCATCACCCAACCAAGGCGTGCTTTACACTCAAAGATAGCATCCAGACCTTGGTGGAAGCCGGCGTCATAACGCTAGGGTAAGCCAGTCAAGAACGGCAAAACTCCAGTGGGTGCACGAGTATAAACTGTATCCCTATACTCCGACCGGTATAAGAGTATAAACTGCTCCCCGACTCCAAAGAGTATATGAGTATAAACTGCTTCTCAATACTCCGACCAGTATAAGAGTATAAACTGCTCCCTGATACTCCAATAGGTTTATGAGTCTAAACTATTTCCTCCCTTCCACGGGAAGTTCCTAGAAGAATGCCATGCGTGGTATTCTTAAGGATAACCCGATCGTGCATCTAATTCAATGATACACCCAGTTTTACAAAGAAAAGCTGGAGGTGGATAATTCATCATTTACCAAAGCCAAATTCCCCTCTCGATTCGTCCAATGAACGAGAGGTCCACAAATCGAGCGATCAAACCCTTTCTCGGTTAGGATCGTCTCAAATTTCCCACTTGGTCAAACCTTACTACAGTTAGGACCAAAGCCAAACTCTCCTCTCGATTCGTCCAAAGAACGAGAGGTCCAATTTCAAATCGAGTAACCAAACCTTACGACAGTTAGGGTTATCCGAGTCTTTTCGATTCTCGGAGTGGAGATTCCACTCCTAGTTTCACCTTTCGGATCCTGGGGGTGGAGATCCCACCCCAAGTTTCCTTTGCAAATGAAGATAGAATATAAAATTCTTCCTCTTCAGCACTGGGAGATAGAGTATAAAATTCTTCCTCTCTCAGCCTTTCGATTCTTGGAGTAGGGTTTTCACTCCTATTTTCGTTCTTTCGGATGCAGGGGGTGGGGGTCCCACCTCAAGTTTCCTTTCCATTGGGAGATAGAATATAAAATTCTTCCTCTTCCGTTGGGCGGTTTAGTCTTTCACCGATTGAGAAAAGACACCAGAGTTCGATTCTGGGGTATTTTATCCCGAAGCCTAAGGAGGGATGAGTCAGCGCCTAACACGCGTTGCCGGTTAGTCCTTGACCGTTAAAAAGGACAAGCCCACATATTCCACATTGTGGTAGAATCCGTGCTTCACACGTACGGGGAATTTGATCCCGAAGCCTGAGTAGGGATAAATCAACGCCTAACACGCGTTGCCGGGTAGTCTATTCCCGTGAGAAAGACGAAGTCTACGTATTCAATATCGTAGCACTAAAAGAGTTAACTCTTTTAGCACAACGTTATGTGCGGGACGGACTTACACAATCCGCATGCTAGCCCGACTCAAACGGTAGTCGGTAAAGGCTCATCAAATCCGTTGATGGCTGAGAATTTGCCAAAAATTCTATAATGCGAGCCATTGACGCACCAACTCCATTAGTCGGTCTCGTGACTCGAGCATCCAAATGGGATCCACATATGCAGATGAATCAGCTTCAACAGTTGGTCCTGCAACCCCTCTACAAATTTCGGGTTACAAGTTCGTGGTCTAAATCTCGGGATTCCAGCCCCAAATTCGTGGCCACTTTGCGAATAAGCCCCTTTTAGGGTCTGTTTTGCAAATAAACCCCTCAAAAGATCTTTTGACCCTTTTGCATAAAGCACCCCCACAATCCTTCGTCAAATGAGCACAAATCAAAACCCCCCACAAAATTTCAGCCAAATTTTTCACAAAACCCCCCAAAAAAAAAAATTTTTCGGCCAAAAAAAACCTCTTTCTCTTGAGAATTCAAGTGTGAAAAGGGGTAATTCAAAAGGGGGGGGGACCATGAACAAAAGACAAAGGAGGAAAAAGACAAACCAACCAAAGGGGGGACCACGGTGAACCGAGACACCCCATGGGTGTCTCGGCCATGCCAAGGCACCCCGGGGGTGTTTACCCGAGTTTTGACCCCCCCGAATCTTTTTCTAATCCTCCGATTGTTTTTGTGAACACCGATTCCACGCCAATTGCCGATTGTTGGTGAATTCCACAAATTGACTTTTGGCGATTCAAAACCCTAAGGTAGACGCCGGTCAACGCGTAACCTTAGGTCAACGCCGGACAGCGCGTTGCGTCAAAGTCAACCCACGCGGTTCAAAACCCTAAGGTAGACGCCGGTCAACGCGTAACCTTAGGTCAACGCCGGACAGCGCGTTGCAACCCATGCAGATTTGAAAACCTAAGGTAGACGCCGGTCAACGCGTAACCTTAGGTCAACGCCGGACAGCGCGTTGCAACAAAAAGTCAACCCCCAGTGATCCGAAACCCCAAGTCAACACGATGTGACAGGGATAGTAAGTTCAAAAGTCGATTCAATGACACGAGCCAAATTCAACTCATCAGCTATAGACTCGAGACTCCAACGACGGCCAGGCGATAAACGCAGCGCCGAAACAACTTTGGTTATTCGACAAAGCACCGGATAAACCGAGGACCGAAGGAGCCAAGAGTTGAAGCGAACCACAGGTCCCTTAGGCCGACTGAAGGCTGGACCAATCATATCCAAAGTATTCCGGTCTCTTCTATAAAAGAAACGAGTCCGAAACACTTTGGAGGGGGTATCTGTAGGCATCAAAAATTGCCGAAAAGTCCCCGCACACAGCTCGGTGTTAACGAGCGACGACTGAACGTCACTACCCTGTTCACAAGAGCTCAAATGACGCCGGTGAGTGCCTGAAGCAAACTGACGAACCACGTGAGCCAACAGAATGTCAGAGCAACGGGGATACGGGTTGACCGATAACCCCGTGATCACCACAAATGGACCAACGCCCGTTGTGCCCCGATCACCCCATGGATAATCCAACCATCGGGGCCTTCAGAGCTCGCCGCCACGATTCCAACGCATCCGAAATCACTCAAATCCGAGTTCGGACAAAAAGTCAACGGCAGTCAACGGCGGAATACCCGGTAGCGTCTCAAACGACATGAAACACCCCGGGGGTGTCTGAAAAAAAATCCAAGACACCCCAAGGGTGTCTCGGAAAATCCAAGACACCTCAAGGGTGTCTCGGAAATTCCGAGACACCCAAGGGTGTCTCGAAAAATCCGAGACACCCAAGGGGTGTCTCGGA
>BQKN01034312.1:5879-16243 GCA_022839385.1 Asparagus kiusianus
GACACCCCCTTGGGGGTGTCTTCGGTCATGGCCGAGACACCCCTAGGGTGTCTTGGTTTTGCCAAGACACCCCTCGGGTGTTTCGACCTCGCCGGGATACCCCTGGGTGTCTCAGTCTGGGCCGAGGCTCTGCTGTTGTTCCGCCGTTGATCTGCTGTTGACTTTTCGTCCGAACTCGGATTTGATTGATTTCGGATGCATTGGAATTCTGACGGCGAGCTCTGTAGATCCTGATGGTTGGATTATCAGTGGGACCAACGGGAATTGAAGGGCGTTGGTCCGCTTGCAGTGATCACGGGGTTTCCGGTCAGTCCGTGTCCCCGTTGTTCTGAGATTCGTAGGCTCACATAGTTCGTCGGTTCACTTCAGGCGCTCACCGACGTCATTTGAACTCTTGTGAACCGGGTAGTGACGTTCAATCGTCGCTCGTTGACGCTGAGCTGTGTGCGGGGACCTATCGGCAATTTTTGATGCCTACAATAATCCCACAGCAAACGGATTAGCTGAAGCCTTCAACAAGACTATCATAAAGCTCTTGTCAAAGCTTGTGAAGAATAACAAGCGAGATTGGGATGATAAGCTCGGCGCAGCTCTATGGGCCTATCGTACCACGGTGCGTACACCGACTGGCGCCACCCCATACTCATTGGTATACGGATGTGAAGCCGTTCTCCCTTTGGAAATCCAAATTCCATCTCTTCGGATCGCTCTTGCAACCATGATGACGACCGAGGAACAACATCAAAAACGCCTAGAAGAACTCGAGATGCTCGATGAAAAGCGCCTAGAAGCTCAACAGCATATCGAGTTTTACCAAGCCAGAATTTCTCGAGCCTTCGACAAAAAAGTTCGACAAAGGAGTTTTAAGGAAGGGGATTTGGTCTTGACTGAAAGATGCCCTATGGTTCTTAACTCCAAGAAGAAAGGCAAGTTCGAACCCAAATGGGAAGGACCGTTCGTAGTGGAAACAGTTTACTCGAACGGCGCATATCGCCTAGTCACCAAAGATGGTGACCGGCTCATGATGCCAATAAATGGCAAATTTCTGAAGAGATACTATCCTTAGTATCTTCAAAAGAATTGAGGTACCGGGAAGTTCCCGGAAGAATACCACATCGGGGTATTCTTAGGGATAACCCGGTCGCTGATGAACAAGAAATCAATGTTCGAATTCCGAATATTCTTGTTTGTCAGAATCTAACTCTCACAAGCACTCTTTTGCTGAGATGAGATCTAATCATCCGATGGATGGATCTTCCCTCACGAAACCTTCAGTGGTGCTTGATGATCCATAGTCTCCACCACACAATTCCCACTTGGTCAAACCTTACTACAGTTAGGACCGAAGCCAAATTCCCCTCTCGATTCGTCCAAAGAACGAGAGGTCCACAAATCGATCGATCAAACGCTTTTGTGGTTAGGATCGTCCCAAACTTCCCACTTGGTCAAACCTTACTACAGTTAGGACCACAGCCAAATTCCCCTCTCGATTCGTCCAAAGAACGAGAGGTCCAATTTCAAATCGAGTAACCAAACCTTACGACAGTTAGGGTTATCCGAGTCTTTTCGATTCTCGGAGTGGAGATCCCACTCCTAGTTTCACCTGTCGGATTCTGGGGGTGGAGATCCCACCCCGAGTTTCCCTTCCTGCTGAAGATAGAATATAAAATTCTTCCTCTTCAGGTTCAAATGACCAAACCTTACGACAGTTAGGGTCGTTTGAACTTTTCGATTCTCGGAGTAGAGATCCCACTCCTAGTTTCACCTTTCGGATTCTGGGGGTGGAGATCCCACCCCGAGTTTCCTTTTCCACTGAAGATAGAATATAAAATTCTTCCTCTTCAGCAATGGGAGATAGAACATAAAATTCTTCCTCTCCTATTGAGCATCCTGTCCCATTGAAGATAGAATATAAAATTCTTCCTCTTCAATGCTGGGAGATAGAATATAAAATTCTTCCTCTCCCATTTTTCCCCTGTCTTTGCTTTTAGAAAGGATAGGGATGAAGTCAACGCTTAACACGCGTTGCCGGGTAGTCTTTCCCGTGAGAAAGACGAAGTCTATGTATTCAAAAGCATAGCACCACTTTCCCCTGTCATTGCTTTTAGAAAAGATAGAGATGAAGTCAACGCTTAACACACGTTGCCGGGTAGTCTATTCCCGTGAGAAAGACGAAGCCTATGTATTCAACATCATAGCACTAAGTCTAAGAGAAGCAATTTTCTTAGCACAACGTTACATGCGGAACGGATTTAGACAATCCGCATGCTAGCCCGATTCAAACGGTAATCGGTAAAGGCATGCCAAACCCGTTGAGGGCTGGGGGTTTGCCAAAAACCCCAAAGTCTATACCTAGCACGTATAGCCGGTTTAAAATCTTTCGCCGATTGAAAAAAGTTACCAGGGTCTAAACCTGGGGAATTTTATCCCGAAGCCTAAGGAGGGATAAGTCAATACCTAACACGTATAGCCGGTTTAAAATCTTTTGCCGACCGAAAAAAGTTACCAGGGTCTAAACCTGGGGAATTTTATCCCGAAGCCTAAGGAGGGATAAGTCCTCGCCTAATACGCGGTGCAAGGTACCCTTTTCCCTATAAGAATGATGGAGTTTACGAATTCAAAGTCATAGCATTAAGGGCTGGGGGTGTACCAAAACATCATGTAAAAAGAAGCAAATAGGGAGTCTCTAATAAAAGATCAAGACAAAAGCATACAACAACAAGTTCGTCAACCCGAAGGCAGCTGACGACTAAGAATATGAGACTCTAAACCGGAGAGTCTGTCCATATAGCTCTGCTCGAACTCCGCCTGCAAGCTAGCTCTGACAGAATCCTCGGAACTGCTCAAGACCTCCGCGGCTTCAGTTCGCAGCTTCATCAATCCCTCCTGTGTTGATCCCAGCTTGTCGAGCGTCCATTCACGAGAACGCTCTAATCCAACCAGGTCCTTGGCGATTATAGCAGCAGACTCTTCGGCACGTCCCAAGGCCTCCTTCAGCCTAGCTACCTCTGCACGAGTGGAATCTAGGGAGCTAAGTAACTCGGCTCTGCTGGTGTCCTTCCTCGCCAGGTTGGCCATCAGCTGTGCAACAGAGTGCTCGCGGGAACGGAGCTCGCTGCCAATGGAAGATCTCAGGTCACGCCACTGCGTCAACCTATCCTCCACCTAAGAAGATGCAAAAGAGGAAGCTCCACCAGCCTTCAACTCCCTCAGCTCTCGAACCTCTGACTCCAGGACAGCGAATTCAGCAGTGAAAGAGTCGGCCAACTCCGGGTGTCCTTCTTCCCTCATCATCATCATGTGACGAGAGAAGGAACGCCTAAACTGGTCGAAACAGCACTCTTTGTGAAGAAGCCTCTCGATCATGCCGTTATAAAAAGTGATGAAGAGGCCAAGATCCATGCGGAAAACGTCTCTGTCTGGATCGGTATCGACCAGAAGAGCGCGGATACGCTCATAGAGAGAGGATCGAGATCCTGCAAGCAGCAATACAGGAAGATAAGGGACTATCAAAAATAATCAGAAAAAAAACCGAAGGGGAAGTTCGAGGTATACCCATGCCGACAGAAGTCCCCTCGGGTTGAGATCCGACAGAATTCAAAGTAACGACAGGAGTGGTCATGAGGGGTGTATCAACCCTCGTGGGCAAATCAGTCGTACTACTCGGAGGAGGTCGGAAAGCGCCCGAAGCTGTAGAAGCATCAGGCACATCGCCTGGTCCTATGGTTACACTTCTTTATTAGCCAAAATGGAAATTTAGGCAAGTAAAGAAAAGTAGGATCGGAGATATACCTGTGAATGAATCACTCCCAAAGAGTGGTCGCATAGGTCTTCCTGAAGTCTGTTCGGCCAACATGTCGGCCAATAATCCAGCATCGGGTCTCGAAAAGCTGGGTACAGGAGCATGCCCCCGTTCCCCGAAACATACATCTGGAAAAGCTCCATCCTCAGCTAGTTCTTCTCTGGCAACATCTGCAAGACAACCAAAGTGTCGGAAAGATACACAAGAGAGAAAGCAAAGCGCAGAATTACTAAGGAGGATATGTTCGAATGGAGATGTACCTGAATATGGGATGGTGGGCTCGACGCTGCTCGCCGGCTCAAGATCAATGTTCAGGTCAATACCTAGGGAGCCATCATGAAGGGCGTCGCACATTTCTTGCATGAAGCAATCCATGTGGTCGGATTCAGGATATACCGGATCCGAGGGAAGCTCACCTTCTTCAAAGATCCCTGAAATGCAAAGCATGATCATGAATCCCAAAAGTAAATCACCCCAAAGCAGCAAAAAATATATTCAAAAGAGGTTACCTTCCTCACCACCGGCAATGTCGCTTAAGTCCGCTCCACATTGACGCTGGTCGATAGGTGGTTTGTGAGCGGTCTTCTTCCTCTTCGAAGTACTAGCTCTCCTTGAACCTACAGGTTGATCATGCACGCACTTACTACTCATAGCAGCTCGGTCTCCAGGCCCTGAGCTCGGGGAATGGGAAGTGAGTGGCTCATGATCGCCAGTGGTTCTACCTGAAATGATAACGTTTATGAATACCAGCTGGATTTAAGAAAGGAGATCAAAGGGTATGACAAACCTGCACCGAGTTCTTCTTGGTCGGTGTCTATATCCACAAACTCCCCCTCAGGAGTCCCGACCTCATCATCCATAGGGAGAGACCCTGCATCATCTCTGCTGGAGAGAGAGGATTTACCACGTTTCTTCCTCTGCTTCCGAGCCACCTCAGCCTTAAGAGCAGCCATCATGGCGGCCTGCACTGAGTGATCAGACTCTAACTCTGAAAGGCTCCTCACACCAAGGAATTCATAAGAAGAGAGGAACCACTTGCAGCTGAGGAAAGTGATCATTGGCTTACGCCTATAAGAGGGAAGAGCAAAGCGGGCCCCGGTGCAACCCGCCATAGTCCACAGCCATGCTCGCACACCGTCAACAAGTCCTCCCTCAACCCTCAAACCACGGCTGGGGTTCCCAACATATAGCTGGTCATAGCCAAACTAACGAGCAAAACGGCAGGGGAAGTAAGGCTCTATATGGCAGTGGTTCTTCACCCGGAAGACAAGATATCCGACACGGATGTTTATCAACCAACGAAAACAACCGATGTCGAGAATGGTTCGGTTACTCCTAGGTTTCTCCTCATCAGTCAAAACGTCGCCATAACGACCCGAAAACTGAGGGAAACACTTGAAGAACTCCCAGCCCTTGCGGACTTGAAGTTCCTGCTGAACGTCCTCGAATTTTCTCCCAAGCCATCTGCTCTTCTCCAACAGCTGCAGATAGGGGACGGGAACATCAACAGCGCTAGGCGCCGACATCAGGCCAGGACGGTGAAGAGCGAGCCACGCCATCAGATATGCGTAGGGGAGCTCGACCTTAGGACAGATAAGCTCGGTAGATAACTCAGTACCCACCTGAGTAAAACTACTGACCACACTCCTGAGCCCGCAATGGATGCAGGCGACCATCGCCGGGAGCAGGGAAAGCTCTCTCCCATAAGCTAACTGAACCGCGGGAAAAAGCACCTCAAGAGGTAAGGCATCCGAAGACTGGTGAGGAACAACGCATTTCTTCAACCAGAGAGCAAGATAGCCTGCCAACAGAGACCGAGGCTCGATGGACTTCTGCGCACGGCGGAGGAACGAGCGAAACTTGGTCCCTGCAGGGAAAGCTCCCTCAGCGCTGGCAATGGTATAGGATTGAGCCCCACTCTTCTCTACCAACTCGTTAATAGCGGTGATAGTCAAGACGTCTAGCTCACAAACGGGTATGCTGGAATCACCCTCCAAGTTCTGGAACAGATAAGTGGCGAATTGCTTCAAACTGACTTTCCTCTTCGTCTTCGCGGGAGGAGAAATCTGGATCAAGGAAGTGTGATAATGACAGGTGAGGTCCCAGAGAGTGTCATACATATCGGGATCATCTTGCTTCAACCGCCATAACTGCTGGTTCGAAGGAAAATACTCCTGATAAGGGTAATCTCCCATCGGAAGACTGGAAACCTGATGCATTTCATGGAGAGCCAACCCCAACTCTCCGTCACCAGTCAGGAAGGTGTTGCTATCAGGCATGTACGTCTCCAACAACGCTAAGAAATGGCGGCAGCTGACTGGGAGACCATACATAGTAGCTCGTATAGGCGCGTACAGGCCACTACTCTTCAGAATCTTCTCCCAATGGCCCAAGACGTAGCCGGTCATACGAGGCCACCATCCCTTGGGTAACGAAGAAGCCCAACCATAGCACCGGTACTCCGGGAGAGGCAACCTTCTCCTAAGGAGAGCCAAGCGGTTCCTCACAGTAGGAGCAGCTGCAAACACCTCGCCTGGGGGTGCGGCGTCAAGGCCCATGATCCCGGGTCGAAGGCCACGAACAGGATGATATCCGCCAGAATCAGGGGTTTTTCCATGCGAAACATACCCGCACTGAACCCGCACAGCGTCATCAGTGAGTTTCCAAGACATCCGTCTCTCCACACCCTGTCCCTCCAGATGAGTGAAGGAACAGTGTCGAGGGACGGAAGGAATGTATAGAAGAGCACTCTCCTCAAGGGTTAGCCAGTGCTCCTCGGTGAGAGTCAATACGTCGGGATCCTCCACATGATCTCCGAATAGAAAATCCGGCTTCTTCAAAGCCTGTGTGGACGAAGCATCCGCGGTAAGAGGAGCATCGGTGATAAGTTGGCGTAAACAGTGACGCCCCCCATCCCGTATCAGGTGACAGGATTCGTCTGAACGATCCCTGTCGAACTGCGGGAGCGGATCAATCGCCTGTCTAATAGAAGCCGAAGAGAAGACCTCACGGCTGCAACCGGTATTCGCATGAGTAGGAAAGCTACCACCGGGAAAATCGACTGCAACGAAGCGGAGGGTCAGAATATCTATCTCATAAAAGCAAAATGGGAGTGTTCACGGGATAATTGGCGAAGACGATTTCGAGTGCCCCACACCGGGAGGACGGTATACGTCATCACGTGAATCGCGTGATAACATACACCGATCCATAAGGTGTAAGGCAACACGAGATCGCCCCAATATACCCGAAGACTTGAATTGGCTAAGCAAAACAAGTCTGAAACCTTAACCCCCGCGGGAGGGGTATTGGTTCTTCCGTCATGACCCGCGAGAGGTCAATCCGGGATACAGAAAAAAAAAGGGTATAAAAATTCTCACCCCCGAAGAAAGAGGTCACTGGGGACGATGTCGTAGGAGCCTCCTCCTCGCTATGCTGCGGGCGAGAGTGACTCCCGGAAGGTCGAGATCGACGCGGAGACATCGCAAATCTGCAGTGAAGAGCAGTACATCAGGTACAATATACATACACAAAATATTGAAAAAGGGGAAATTAAGCACTTGGACTTGAAATCCTATAAACAAATAGGATTTTGTAGTTAAAGTCTAATTAAACCTACGAATTTCGTGCACGCGGGACGATAATCATCGTTTCGCGGTAAATTTTGGTGAAATACCCAAAATACCCCCCGTGCTCAAGGCCAAATTCAGGTCAAGGACACGTGCGATTCGGGTCATGATCATCATACTTGATCATCTAACATCCCGGTACCCTATGATTTTGATCAAATTTTGCAAATAAGCCCTTTTGCAGAATTTGGTCAATTTTACATAAAAGCCCCTCCTCAAACTTTTGGTTTTATCACCCACGTGCATTTACCAAAAATTCGATCAAGGGTTTGGGGTTTACACTTTGGGGATTTCAGTCCCAAATTCGTGGCCTTTTGCAAATAAGCCCCTCTAAAACTTTATAGGCTGTTTTGCAAATAACCCCCTCAAACAATTCTTTAACCCTTTTGCATAACAAACCCCCACAATTTCTTCATCAAATGGGCATGAATCAAAACCCAAATTTCAGTCCCACTTTTGCATAAAGCCCCCACAAAATTTCAGTCCTACTAATTTTGCAAATAAGCCCCTATAGTTTCGGCCCTTGCATAAAACCCCCCGAAACATGTGCATACACAACCCCTATCTATTGCAAACATAAAAAATGCAATCTTTACAAAAAAATAGGAGGATTGAAGAGGGGATCTTACCCAAATCAAGAGAGACTCCTCCGAGCTCGGAAATGGAAGTCGAAACCCTCGTTTGGTAGAGGAGAAAATTCGGCCAAATGGGTATTCACCAAAAGTCCGAGCTTGCTCGAGGATTGATGAGTTCTTCAATGGAGGGAAGAGGTTTGCTTGAGGAAGAAGGAGCACAAATAAAAACCGAAAATGGGGGGAAGAACTCGGTTTTGGGGAGGGGACTTGTCTCTCTTGAATTTCAAATTAAAGGTGAGGGGGGGACCATGCACAAGAGCCAAATGTGCAAAATGACAAAAAAAGGAGAGAGGGGGACCACTAGGGGTGAAACACCCCTAGGGGTGTCTCGGCATTGCCGAGACACCCCCAAGGGTGTCTCGGCATTGGCGAGACACCCCCATGGGTGTCTCGGCCTTGCCGAGGCACCCCGGGGTGTTTCGCCCGGGATTTGACCCCCTAAACGGTCTTTCGACCCCCCTGTGCGATGTCTTGACTCCCCGAATGATTTTTCGATCCCCCGATATCTCTGAAAATGTCCATTCCTCGCCGATGGTTGAAAATACGGATGAATTCCACAAGTCAACCCAAGCGGTTCCAAAACCCTAAGGTGGACGCCGGTCAACGCGTAACCCTAGGTCAACGCCGGACAGCGCGTTGCGTCAAAAGTCAACACGTGACGACGAAAGCCAACACGTGACGACGAAAGTCAGCCCATGCGGTTCGAAACCCTAAGGTGGACGCCGGTCAACACGTAACCCTAGGTCAACGTCGGACAGCGCGTTGCGTCAAAAGTCAACACGTGACGACGAAAGCCAACACGTGACGACGAAAGTCAACCCATGCGGTTCGAAACCCTAAGGTGGACGCCGGTCAACGCGTAACCTTAGGTCAACGCCGGACAGCGCGTTGCGACAAAAGTCAACACGTGACGACGAAAGTCAACACGTGACGACAAAAGTCAACCCAAGCGGTTTTGAAACCCTAAGGTGGACGCCGGTCAACGCGTAACCTTAGGTCAACGTCGGACAGCGCGTTGCGACAAAAGTCAACACGTGGCGACGAAAGTCAACGCGTGACGATAAGAGTCAACCCATGCGGTTTAAAACCCTAAGATGGATGCCGGTCAACGCGTAACTCTAGGTCGACGCCAATCGGTGCGTTGCGACAAAAAGTCAACCCCAGTGATTCAGAATCCCAAGTCAACACAATGCGACAGCGATAGTAAGTTCAAAAGTCAACCCAAGCGGTTCCAAAACCCTAAGGTGGACGCCGGTCAACGCGTAACCTTAGGTCAACGCCGGACAGCGCGTTGCAGCAAAAGTCAACACGTAACGACAAAAGTCAACGCGTGATGACAAAAAGTCAACCCATGCGGTTCAAAACCCTAAGGTGGACGCCGGTCAACGCGTAATCTTAGGTCAACGCCAATCGGTGCGTTGCGACAAAAGTCAACCCCCAGCGATCCACGATGTAACGGGGGTAACAAGTTCAAGAGTCAACTCAATGACACGAGCCAAACTTAATTTACCAGCTTAGACTCGAGACTCCAACGACGGCCAGGCGATAAACGCAGCGGCAGAACAGCTTCGGTTATTCGACAAAGCACCGGATAAACCGAAGATCGAAGGAGCCAAGAGTTGAAGCGAACCACGGGTCCCTTAGGCCGACTGAAGGCTGGACCAATCATTTCCAAAGTATTCCAGTCTCTTCTATAAGGGAAACGAGTCCGAAACACTTTGGAGGGGGTATCTGTAGGCATCAAAAATTGCCGATAGGTCCCCGCACACAGCTCAGTGTCAACGATCGACGATTGAACGTCACTACCCGGTTCACAAGAGTTCAAACAACGTCGGTGAGCGATTGAAGCCAACCGACGGACTACGTGAGCCGACAGAATGTCAGAATCATGGGGATACGGATTGACCGAAAACCCCGCGATCACAGCAATTGGGCCAACGCCCGTCGTGTCCCGATCACCACACTAATAATCCAAATGATGGGATCTACCGAACTCCTCGACGGACTTCCAACACAACCAGAATCAGTCAAATCCAAGTCCGGATAAAGGCACTACAGCGAAGTCAATTAAAGAGCACCCAGGGGCATCCCAGCGAAGTCGAAACACCCGAGGGGTGTGTGTCTCGGCCATGACTGAAGACACCCCCAAGGGGTGTGTAGGCATCAAAAATTGCCGATAGGTCCCCGCACACAGCTCAGTGTTAACGAGCGACGATTGAACGTCATTACCCGGTTCACAAGAGTTCAAACGACGTCGGTGAGCGATTGAAGCCAACCGACGGACTACGTGAGCCGACA
>BQKN01034328.1:2147-13877 GCA_022839385.1 Asparagus kiusianus
TATATATATATATATATATATATATATATATATATATATATATATATATCATAAATTATGAATTTTTTTATGATAACTATCTTACTTTATTGAAAAGTATTTGAGTGAATGATATGTGATATGATTTACCTATTGATATATGTTATGTTATTCTGTTATTCTACTTGAGGTCTCATTTACTGTGTCTTATAATCTTTACTCCTGAATTTCAGATGTCAGGAAGAGGACGTGGTCGTAGAGGAACCCGTGCTTAGGAAGGTGATCTCGAGTCCAAGCCGCAGTAGGCTCCACAGTACTTGATTGAACTCATAGCACCGCTTGCAGCTCGTTAGTGGCGATTGAGGAGCAGATGGTGAACCAGGTTCCACCAGTGACACCACCTCTAGTGGTGCTACCACTAGCAGATACACCGACTGCTATGCCACCACCACTAGGTGATGATAGGGCCGCAGAGCAAGAAGATTGGTTCTGTTTGATGGAGAGATACCATAAGATGAGGGCACATGAGTTTTATGGCACATCGGATTCACTTGCAGCGCACAAGTGGAAGGAAGATGTGGAGAACATTTTGGATATGCTTAATGTTGACATCGTCCAGAAGCAGTGGTTAGCCGCATTTAGTATTAAGGGTGACTCAGGAGGATAGTATAGGCTCCAGTTCACACCGGAGCAGTGTATGTCACTTACTTGGGAGGATTTTGTCTACTTCTTCGACGACCAATATGTTTCATCAACGACGAAAGCCGGGAAGGAGTTAGAGCTAGCCCGGCTAGATTAGGAAGATATATCAGTAGTGGATTATGAGAGCAAGTTCGTGGGTTTGCTCCGATTTACGGGAATGTGGAAGACAGGGGAGTGTCAGGCTCAGATGTTTCTGATGGGACTTTGCCCGAGTTTATGTTGTTATCTTGTATCTAGACGATTTCATTCAGTGCGGGAGGTGACCGATGCCGCTATAGCACAGGAGATATAGACTGCCATGTTCCAGAAGGGCAAGGAAGGGAACGCTAGAGCAGGATAGGCTGGAGATAATGGCAAAGGTAAGAGATCATTTTCAGGATCCGGAGGACCCTAACAGTAGGGCAAGGGTTCACAGCAGTAGGGTCCCCATAAGTAGGGATCACAGTAGAATCGGAGGGTAGCACAGCAGCATAGGTTTTAAGGTGCTTGTTACAACTGCCACAAGTTTGGACACAGAGCCGTAGAGTGTCACAGTGCACCAACAGGAGGCCAACAAGACAAGAGTCAGGGTCAGTAGTAGAACTGAGGATAGGGCCGAGGCTAAGGCCAGCAATTGAGACTTGAGGCACCACCAATAGTTCTAAGGATTGAGAGGTCAGTAGGGCAGGTCAGAGCCACTCAGTAGATTCCTCAGGGATAGATAGTCACATATACCGTAGAGCCCTCAGTGCAGCAGTCTGTAGCTTCAGGCAGAGAGTTTGTAGTCGTACCTCGTGACCACGGTACGAGCGGGGCCGTAGTGGAAGGTACGTTCCTTGTGAACTCCTTCCCAGCCCGTATCTTATTCGATTCAGGAGCTTCACATTTTTTCATCTCCTATGCTTTTATGATTAGGCTTCAGCTTGTAGCATAATCTTTAAATATTCCCCTGTATTTCTACTCCTTTGGGAGAGGTCCCTCTTAGAGAGTGTCTGTAGGAGATGCATTATTAGCTTAGATGAGTCTAAGTTCATTATTGATTTGATCATTTTGCATATGTTTGAATTCGACGTGATTATTAGTATAGATTGGTTATCGTCCTACCACGTTAGTATCAACTATTTTGCAAAAACAGACAGCTTGCGAGCGTCCGATAAGACTGAGTTAGTCGTAGCGATCTCACAGGGCAACCAGTTTGAGGAGTCATTTCTGGCATATGTCGAGGAGGTGATGTTTTGAGATCAGAGTGCTATTTTGTGTAAGATCAGAGTCATCTCAGAGTATCAGGATATCTTTCAAGATATACCTGGATTACCTCCAATAAGGGAGATTGAGTTCTATATCAAGTTACAGCCGGGCACAACATCGATCTCTCGTGCACTTTATCGTATGGCACCTACTAAGATGAGGGAGCTACAGACATAGTTAGATGAGCTTATATCTCAGGGTTTCATTCGCCGGAGCCATTCTCCGTAGGGAGCACCGATCCTCTTCGAGAAGAAGAAGGATGACAACATGCGTTTGTGCATAGATTATCATGAGTTGAATAAGGTCACCATCCGAAATATGTATCCACTACAGACGATTGATAACTTATTCGACCAGTTGCAGGGAGCGTAATATTTTTGGAAAATTGATCTTCGTTTTGGCTATCATCAGTTACGGGTTTGGAAGATGGATATTTCCAAGACTGTCTTTCTGACTCGAAATGGGTCTTTTAAGTTCCTTATCATGCTATTTGGGCTAACCAATGTACCCGTAGTATTCATGGATTTGATGAATCAGGTTTTCTGTCCATATTTGGACCAATTCGTGATTGTTTTCATCAACGACATCCTCATTTATTTGAGATCGGAGGCTGAGCACGAGCATCATCTTCGATTGGTATTGTAGATCTTGTGGGAATACTAGTTATATGCTAAGTTCAGCAAGTACGAGTTTTGGTAATCAAAGGTCAGATTTTTGGGCCACGTCATCTGTAAGGAGGTTATTGCAGTTGATCCAGCCAAGGTGGAGGTAGTTTTTGATTGGGAATCACTGAAGACTATTACAGAGATTCGTAGCTTTTTGGGTCTTGCCGGATATTATAGGAAATTCATTCAGGACTTTTCTAAGATTGCTACCTCACTGATACACCTTACAAAGAAGAGTGTACAGTTTGTTCAAGGACCGGAATGCCAGGAGGCTTTTGAGACTTTAAAGACCAAGTTGACTATAGCGCCAGTATTAATCATCCTAAGCAACGACAAGACGTTTGTTGTCTACACGGATGCATCGTTATCGGGTCTAGGAGGCGTTTTGATGCAGACCCAGAGAGTAGTGGCTTATATCTCACGTTAATTAAGGACGCATGAGCAGAATTATCCCACACATGACTTGAAGTTGTCTTCGCACTGAAGATGCAGAGGTATTACCTTTATGGGGTACAATTTGATCTATTTACAGACCATCGGAGTCTGAAGTATCTTTTTTCCTAGAAGAAACTCAATCAGAGACAGCAGCTATGGGTCGATTTCATTAAGGATTATGAGTTCACGCTTCAGTACTATCTGAGGAAGGTGAACGTCATAGCAGACACATTGAGTGGGAAGCATCGTCACGGGTTTGTAGCTTTAAGGTGCTCATTGTACCGGGATCTCCTCACTCTTAGTCAGTTTGACTTTAGGCCAAAGATTGGTGGGAGTAGCGTATTTTGGGAGCTTTAGTCGTGCAACCATCGTGGACTGATAGAGTGGTCAGTGCTCAGTTGGAGGACTCTTGGATTCAAACCCGAAAGGGGGAGATTTCCAAAGAGCCCAAGGCTGATCGGATCATCAGAGCAGATGGCGGCCTACGAATGAAAGGCCGGCTAGTAGTGCCAGATAATCCGCGGTTGAAGAATGATCTATTCGATGAGGCGCACCATACCAGATACACAGTACATCCAGGCATAACCAAAATGTACAAAGACCTGAAGAGGTATTTTTGGTGGAGCATCATGCATAGGGAGATCACAGTGTATGTATCTAAGTGTTTTATCTATCAGCAAGTGAAAGCAGAACATCAGAGACCCGCAGGAACCCTACAGCCTTTACCCATTCCTGAGTGGAAGTGAGCATATATTTCTATGGATTTTATTATGGGCTTGCCGAGATCTAATAGAGGGAATGATTCGATTTGGGTGATTATAGATTGGTTAACAAAGTCGGCATATTTTTTACCGGTGTAGATGACTTACACGGCGGAGAATTATGCGAGGATTTTTATCCCGGAGATAGTACGATTACATGGAGTTCTGGAGATGATTATGTCGAATCGAGTCTCAGCTTTCACCTCACATTTCTGGAAGAGCTTCCAGAATTCTTTCAGCAGCTAGCTATCATATAGTAGTGTTTTCCACCCGCAAATAGATGGTCAAACATAGAGGGTCAACCAAATTTTTGAGGATATGTTATGGGCATGTGTTATCAATTTTTAGGGTAGTTAGGAGGATCACATTCCATTGATTGAGTTTGCCTACAATAACAGTTATCAATCGACTATTAGCATGACACCTTATGAAGCATTGTACGGGAGGCCTTGTATATCACCTATTTGTTAGGAAGAGCCGGAGGACAGTTTACTACTTAGGCCAGAACTCGTGAGGCAGACTACCGAGAAGGTGGCATTGATTCAAGAATGTATTCTTGCAGCCCAGAGTCCTCAGAAGAGTTATGCGGATCAGAGACGGGGACCATTAGAGTTCCAGGTCGGGGACTATGTGTTATTGAAAGTATCGCCAATGAAGAGAGTTCAGCGATTTGGCAGACGGAGAAAGTTTGCCCCGAGATTCATTGGACCATTCCGAATTGTGGAACGTGTTGGAACCGTTTCATACCGGCTAGATCTTCTGGCATCGATGTCGAGTGTGCACGATGTTTTTCATGTTTCGATGCTCAAGAAGTATTTATGTGACGAGGAGCAGCAGAGAGTGTTAGATGAGCCAACGATTAAGCTTCAGGCAGATTTGACCACTATTAAGATCCCAGTTCACATCCTTACCAGGGAGGATAAGAGACTTAGAAATTAAGTGATTCCTTTAGTCAAAGTGCAGTGGAACTAGAAAGGAGCTAAGGAGGCTTCCTAGGAGCGTGAGGAGGATATGCATCGTGACTACCCACACCTGTTTGAGCAGGTAAAATGTTAGTTCTGATTTGTTTGTGTTCATGCTACATGTATAGTCGCATTTATACTTAACTCTATAATAGAAATATTAACACTTAGCTCCTAATTATTCGGAACATATGGTATAGACATGAGGTTCCTTGTTTGGATTTTTTGTTTGACGTAGTAGTTCTGTTTAATTAGGGTTTAAGTAGGAGTATTTGCATTCTAGATTATTAAGTTTAAATATCCTTGTGTTTTATATCTGGGGATTAATGGTACGAGATGTGTACAAGAGGGTTTCCTTGTCTGGATTGTTCCCTCAACGTGTTTTTCTCGTATTCTTAATCTCTAAGATACAACTGCAAAATTTCAAAGACAAAATTCTTTTAAGGGAGGTGAATGTAAAATCTTATAAATTTGAAAATATTATGATAAATAGTGATAAATGAGTTTTTATTATGATAACTATTATTTATTGATGAATGAGTATGGTAGTAATCGATTTGAGATCGATTAAGTGCATATACGTGTGTATATGAGAGAGAACATGCGCAAAACCTGTAAATCAGGATATGTTCTAGTTGGTCAACTGACCCAAGCTGATCGGTTGACTGATTATACCCAATCGGTCGACCGATGCAGTGTGGTTAGTTGACCTACTGGGCCAAATCTAGATTTCCTAGTTTGAGTTAGATTCGAGTCTTTTTAAATTGGTTCGGGTTTGTTGGTATATATATGGGTATAATTCACGAAAATCTCTCTTTTACATTATATTTCTGAACCCTAGCAGACACCCTCTCCCCTCAAAATCCTAGATCACATTTTGGTGAATTTTTAAGAGCTTTGTGAAGCAAATACTGAGAAGATGACGAGATCGTCAGCGTTTGGCGAGGGAGGACTTGTTCTCTTGCATCCTTGGGTTTTCAAGCATGTTTTGAGGCGGGTTTCATCTCCTCCCATCTCATCCCTGTTTTAATTGGTTTTTATTAAGTTTTATCTATTTTTATTAGGTCTTTAAACCTAATTTAAGTATAAATATTGCTCTATTAAACTGTAAGATGCAAAGATTTGATCTTTTTGCTTTAAAAAGTTATAAACGAATTCTCTGATTTGGATTTAAGATCTAAAATAAATTTTAACATGAATTTTATCAAATATTTGTGGTTTTCATGATGTTTCATACGAACATGACTATGATAGGGTTAATATAATCCACTTAAATATATTATTTATGTTTCATGTAGTTAATTGAACCCTAATCATATTAAACAAGTTTAATTATATGTGTTTTTATGTGAAAAACTCATTTTGTAGTATTATAGATCGAAAACCTGTACTATAACTCACTCTCATGTTCTACTCGGGTCGGTCGACCAAAGCAAAGGAGTCGGTCGACTGATCCCAACTGTCTTGCCTTGTGCATGGTTTGTGCATATCGCCGGTCAACCGATGAAGATACATCAGTCGACCAATCTGTGTAAATTTGTGAATTGGTGACTTTTATCATGTGAGTTGATTGTGAACCCGAAGTATGAGTTGCACATTGAGATATGTGCATTGTGTACGAGGGTACACGGATTTGGATTTGAGCACGCATGAACTATTGAGGTGCGTAATCTAACATTTTGATTTTGTCATGTTAGTAAGTGGCGTATGTTTCATTGCATATTGCATATCGTGTTAGTTGGGGATGCTTGAGTGGGTTAGTCGGTATCCTGTAATGAGATCGCGGATAGACTACACTTAGAGTGGGTTAGTTGGTATCCCACAATGAGACCGTTGATGGACCACACTCTATGATGCATCGTGATTTCTGGATTAGGCTGATATGCCTATACTCCGCAAGGCGATCATCTGACATGCATCATTCCGGAATAGGGGGATATGTCTATTTCCGCAGAGCGATTGGGTATGATGGTTGTTGCCATAGGATATTGTGATGGCCTTACAAGAGTTTCGTTGTTTCTAATAGAGAATTACACATATTGTATTCATGCTCCCATGTTAATTACCCGAAGGTAAGATATATTATCGAGAATGTCATACATGACGTATTCTATACGAGATGATTTTATCAGATGTTTATTCTGGTGGCTGTGATATCTACCTGAGGGTAGTGTGTTTTGACATGACCTATATCGATGGAGGTTTGAAGTTGTATTTTCTTTTATTTATTATTTCATGCATAGGATTTGGGGTTAGTATTTAGCGATCCACAATTTAAGATACGAGGTATATACATGAGGGTTTCCTTGTTTGGATTATTTCGCTCAACGTACCCATTCTCGTGTTGTG
The DNA here is from genome assembly GCA_022839385.1 of Asparagus kiusianus. Lineage (NCBI taxonomy): Eukaryota > Viridiplantae > Streptophyta > Magnoliopsida > Asparagales > Asparagaceae > Asparagus > Asparagus kiusianus. Next base: position 9,228 of record BQKN01034328.1, read on the forward strand.
GATTTCTAAATATCAATCTCCGCTTAGTTCAGGATAGATAATTTTATATCTATATGTACTAACATGTATTTTCATTTATATACTCCTAACCTACTTTCCCCTAGGGGCGGTGGAGATGATCTCGCTAGCACATTGACGCTCGTTGTTTCCCCTCTTTTTAGGCAGCGAGTCAGGCGCATGGACAGTCGCAGGTTGATGGAGTTTCGGTCTAGCGTCCATCATTATTTATATTAGTAGTTTATATCATGCTCCATAGTAGTTAATGTTTATTTTCAGATATTTAGAGTTGTACTTCAGCTTGGAAAGGCTGTGTGCCTCAGTACTCTATTCAGTTGACTCTATGTATCGAGATATTTTACATTTGATTTAGTTTGTTAGTCGTAGTTCATTTTATTCAGTTGGAACATGGTTTTGAGTATTTAGATATCTCTTTTCTTTATCATGTTCATTACAGTATTACCTTATTCTATCTTCTTTGTACCTACACTTATTTATTGTTTGATTCCACTAGAGATATATTACTATGATGGCGAAACGTGTTATTGCACAGTGTGAGTGCATGACAAATTTGACATATTCGAGTTCACCTTGGACTGTAACCTTGTGTGAAACCATAGGCATCAAGTTATATATGATTATTGTTAATGTAAAGATGTAACTAAATTTTCACAGAAATAGTTTGATAACGCCCACCTATTCTGCTGACCATAAATGGAAATAATCCTGTGCGTATGGTAGAGATAGCAAAGAAAGTAAATTGTTAATTTTCATGCACTGCAATAAATTTCTTTTAGCTAAAACAAGTAGATATATATGTTGTTTGTAGAACCTTATTTATATAGTATCATAACCCAAAATTGTACATATATAGAACTGCATCCAGAATGTCTCATGAAGTGGTAGATAGGCGAGAATAGGGTTTTAATTGTAATCTTCATTGATTTGTAGTGAAACCGAGCTATGCTTATATTCTCATGATGTAGATAATTACATTGATTTTCGAACCTCATCAAATCTTCGTATTTATGTATTTTTTTTCTCTAATTTTCATTTCTTCCTTTATCATTGGCCTACGATTAGAATTAGATTTACTGCTGTTTTGCTAACAACATATATGCATCATTAATCCTTTATCATTAACCCTTTATGAATGAGTACTTATTATATCCAACTAATTAAAAGCATCAAGTAACTTTTCCCTCGATCAATTTCCAGTCCTCCGACTCTGCACACTATCAGTGAACATTAAGTAGACAATGATGGGATTCCTGCTGCAGTGATGAGCAAAACAAGAAAAGGATTGACAGGCCTTTGGACTATTGCACATGAAAATTGCTTGCTCACTGCTGAGAGAGCAGAGGCAGGCACTTGGAGTTTGAATACAAAACCAGTCACTTGTCACTGTTTTTCTCTTTCTGAATAAAGTCTTTCATCATCTGCTCATAATATTTTGAGGCTTGAGAAGGAAATCTTTCATGAAGAGAGAAATGTGAGAGAGAGATTGTGACACATTCTGGGAGTTTGCGTCATGCTGGAGGTTATGAGCACGCGTACACGGGCACCCACTGAGTCAGGAGTCAGGATCCACGTCAACGAGTCAAGTCCTTACGTGATGACTATAATGGGTGGACTTTCTATAAATATTTACTTCTGCCCAACACTTGAGCCGCATCTTAAAGAATGTAGGATTAGACTTTGGGCCATTGTCAAAAAGTTTTGCCAAGGTGAAAATTCACGATTTTACGAGCTATAGTAGTACATAATTTTTAATAATTTTTTATCAATTTGACCTATTTGCTAACATTTTTGTAGAGATTAAAATTTATGATTTGTGAGCTATGATTTTAGGTTATTTTTAATCATTTTGACCCATTGACAAATAATTTTTCGATGACCAAAATTCATAATTTAATGAGTTATAACGCTCAAATTTTGGTTACTCTTGGTCATTTTTACTCATTGATAAATAATTTCATGGAGTACAAAATTTATGATTTTGTGAGCTATAACTAATAATTTTTTGCTATTTTTAATCGTTTTGATCCATTAACAAATATCATAGAGGTCAAAATTCATCATATCAAGAGCTATAACTCATTTTTTTAACCGATTCATGTTTCATGAGCTATAACGTACAATTTTTTGTTATTTTAGTCATTTCGACCGATTGACAAATAGTTTCTTGGAGGTCAAAATTCAACAATTACATGACATATAACACATGATTTTGCCATATTTAGTAATTGCCAGCCATTAGCAAAAGAATTTATAGAGACCAAAATTCATGATTTTGTAAGCTATAATGCATGAATTTTTTTACCAATTTTAGTCCTTTCTACTCATTACAAATAATTTCATGAAGGCCAAAATTCATGATTACATTAGTTATAACCCAAGATTTGTGGTCATTTTTAGTCGTTTTGAGCCATTGACAAATACTTTTGTGGAGTTGAAATTCATGATTTAATGAGCTATAATGCACGATTGTTGGCTACTTTAATTATTTCGATATACTGAAAAATAATTTTATGAAAAATTTATGATTTTATGAGCTATAACTAATATTTTTTGAGCATTTTTAAACATTTCGACCCATTGGCTAAGAAGTTTTGGGTGGACAAAATTCATGATTTCATGAGTTAAAAGTACACTATTTATGGCCATTTTAGTTGTTTCTGTGCATTAGTAAATAATTTTACTAAGGCCAAAATTTACAATTTCATGAGCTATAACCCAAAAAATTTAACCATTTTTAGTTGTTTCGGCTTGTTGACAAATAATCTCTCTAAGAGCAAAATTCACAATTTCATGAGTTGTAGTGTATGATTTTTTGGCCAATTTTAATTATTTTGATGCATTGGCAAATAATTATGGTGAGGTTAAAATTTAAGATTTCATAAGGTAAAAGGCACAATTTTTGGCCATTTTTATTTGTTTCGAGCAATTTGGCAAAATATTTAGCAGAGCTCAAAATTTGCGATTTCAAGAGCTATAACACATGATTTTTTACCATTATCAGCTGTTTTCACCCATTAACAAATAACCTCGTGGATGCCAAAATTCATGATTCATGAACTATGACCCATAATTTTTGGTCATTTTTAATCATTTCGACCTATTGGTAAATAATTTCCTAGCACCTAAAATTCATAATTTCATGAGCAATAACACATGATTGTTGGTCATTTTTAGTTGTTTCGACCCATTTGTAAAAAGTTTTTTGGAGGCTAAAATTCAAAATTACATGAGCTATATAACCCATAAGTTTTTATCATTTTTAGTTATTTTGACTTATTAACAATTAATTTCATGAGGCGACAAATAATTTTGTGAAGGCTAAAATTTACCAATTTAGGATCTAATACTCATGATTTTTTACCATTTTTAGTCATTTTGACACATTATCAAATAATTTTATAGAGGCTAAAATTCAAGATTTCAATTGGTATAATCGATAATTTTGACCATTTTTAGTCATTTCGATCTTCTCAAAAATAATTTTCCGGAGTTCAAAATTTATGATTTCGTGAGCTATAGTGCTTAGTTTTTGGCTATTTTCGGTCATTTCAGCCAATTGGAAAACATTTAATGAAAGCTAATATTTACGTTTTCATGAGCTATAGCCCATGATTTTTGGGTGTTTGTAATCAATTTCACCTATCAATAAAGAATTTCTCAGTGGACTAAGATCAAGATCATGATTTCTTGAGTTATAATGCATGATTTATGGATTTCTTTTTAATAATTTATACGCATTAGCAAATTAGTTCATCGGTATCAAAATTCATGACTTTATGAACTATAATCCATAATTTTTGACCATTTTAGTCGTTTCAATCCATTGGCAAGTAATTTTCCTAGGAAAAAAATTTTCATGAATACATAAATTATAACACATGATTTTTTTATCATTGTTAGTAGGTTTGACCCATTGGCAAATAAGTTTATGGAGATGAGATTCCTAATTTCAAAAGCTATAATCCATAATTTTTGCTATTTTTAGTTGTTTCAACCTATTAGTAAATAATTTCTTAGAGGTCAAAGTTCATGATTTTATGAGCTATACCCCATGACTTTTGGCCATTATTAATCATTACAACTCATTTTGTGAAGTCCAATTTCATAACTTCATGAGCTGTAACACGTGATTGTTAGTTATTATTAGTGTTGATGTACTAGTGATCACACAGTCAGTATGTATCCATGGTAGGATAGTTTCAATGAGGTAAAGGAGATTGATGAGGGGGGAGCCTCCTTCTCCGAATTTATGTCTGGTTCTTGAATAGGAGAACTGAGAAATTTGCACATGTAAGAACTCATGAGAGGACGGGGATAGGTTCCCCCGTTGTGCCTCTAACGATCAAGTTAGACGATAAACTTGAGAGGAAGAAGAAGCAGAACTTAAGAGTTCTTCTCCTTTTTGAAATAGCCTCTCTCTTCGAAAAGGTGAATAGTATCTGTATATATATTGTGGGAGAATGATAAATTGGACACATTGGCCGAGTACAGAGAAGTAATGGCGAGGTGTAAAACCTCGTAAATTTGAATATATGGTGATAAATAATAATAAATATGTTATATGGTTATAAATAACATATTTTGATGTTTGAGTATGTTAGGATTTGATTTGAGATCATATATATATATATA
>BQKN01034341.1:6141-19606 GCA_022839385.1 Asparagus kiusianus
GTGCCGAGCCATGTTAAGGGACCTATAGGCAATTTTATACGCCTACAGATACCCCCTCTAAAGTGTTCCAGCCTCATTCTTTTATAGAAGAGTCTGGAATACTTTGGATATGATAGCCCCTACCCCTTGTCGGTGTAACGGGACCTGGAACGACTTTTGTTCTGTATTCCTTCACTCCTTCAGGCTATTCGGTGCTTCGTCGAATGCTTGTAAGGATTCCGGCGCTGCATTTATTGTCTGACCGTCGTCGGAATTTGAACTTGAAGTCGATTCCTGATTTTCCAATCTTTAGCTCGTGTTTGTTGGTTCGACATACAACTAATCCCTCGATTGTTGAGTCTTTATTTGCGACGCGTTGTCCGGCGTCGTGTTATTGAGTTATCCTTAAGAATATTTTTAGAAAAATATTCTCCAGGAACTTCTCAATAAAAAAAATGGGGAATAGTTTATACTCGTATACCTTATTGGAGTATTTCCGTGCTCAAAATAAGCTGAACCGGCTTGAAAATGAGCCAAAAAAGGCAGTAATTTGGCTCAAAAGATTTCTTCTGTTCCTTCCGAATGTGTGGGAGAGACAGGAATAAACCAAGGATGGGACCCTCAGTTGATTTGAAGTCGCTTTGACGCTTGATTCGGCCTCTTTTGAACTAATTTGGACCGGTCCGGTCTGGTTCAACTTGGCCCGGTCTGGTTCAAGGCTGGTTCACCTTATAAAAGGGGTCCCTTTTTCTTCTTTTTCTTCTTTTCTTCCTCACTTCTAGGGCCGGCCCCCCTATCTCCCCTTTTTTGACTTTTCTCTTCCCTCGAGCACTCTTTCGTCTTCAAATCTTGATATTTGTCCTAGATCTAGGGTTCCTTTGGATCTTGGACTGAAAAATCCCTCAAAAAGCCATTCTTTAAAATCTCTCTCAAGCCCCTCGAGCGCGTGGTGAAAGTTTCCTAAAAGACCTCATCTTTATTGGATCTTGAGCCTTTCTTCAGGTAAATCCTCCACAATTTTGATCTTTTTCATGCTCAGTTTAATTTATGTACTTGTGGGATCGTATGTGGGGGTTAAAACTATGATATGGCGCCTCGAGTTAATCTTTCAGGGGGGTAGATCTGATAAAAAAGTGATCTTTTTTTCTAGATCTGACCTCTTTTAATTTATTTTGCAGCTTGTCATGTCGCGTTCTTCGAGAAGTCGTTCCCCTGCTATGTCGGCTGATGGCGTGCCTCCCTCCTATGCTGGTGAGCTATTTTTGGCAGTATTTGGAAATTTACAAATTAGTCCCTATTTTCTTGGAAATTTGTAAATTGGTCCTTTTTACCCCCACGTTGTTCTCCTTGGCGAGGCAATCGGGAAGAGCCTTGATTCTCCTTGGTGAGGATCGACGCTTCAAAGATATGTTTTGCTTGGTCAAAACAACATCTCAAAAATAAAGGAGGCGATTTGACGCTACATTGTGCTTTATAAGGCAGGGATATGTTGTCAACATACCCTGTGTTGTGATTGCACAATGTGGCCAAATCGTCTCACCCTTTATAAGGCAATGACTCTATCTTAACTATTTATAAGATGAGTTCAATTTCCTTTTATAATCGAGACTAACCAGTGTTTAACTGTCTATTTTGCAGTGGGGTATCCCTCTGGATCATTCTCGTCCCACGCAGTATGTGGGCGTCGTGGCGAGTATTACTCGACCTCCGACGATCCTTCCCCTATTCCAGCCACTCCTCAGTTTGCTTCGGGCACGTCGACTGAGGTTGCCCAGGTGGTGAGGGAAGGTGGTCATCGAGCTATTCGCCAGTTGATCACAGATGCGCCTTTTGTGAAGGACGCCAGCTCTACTCAGCCTCTTCGGAAGAGCGATTTCCTATTTGGTGATTCTGTCGATGACCCAGAAGCTGTATTCATTGATGCTGAGCAATGGCTTCATAAGACCGGCAATGGCTTAATATACTTGCCGGAGATTCCTCGACATCGCTCGTTGACTGAGCTCAGGCGTCAGGCCGTGACGCGGGAGATGTCGTGGCGTTTGACTGAGGATCATAAGAGCGTCCATTGCGGTTACGTCACTCATCAGGCAGCTCCTGGCTCGAGCAGGAGTCATATCACTGGATTGCATCCTGGAGTGTTGGGACTAGATGCACCACCACGTAACGAGTTTCTCGCCACTGCTTCTACCTTGAGGAATCGCCTCGCTACCCTAGGACGGGAGATGCCTGCTACTCGTCACAGGATTTACGGTTGGGTCCATTCTTTGGACAAGTCTTGGTGGAGTCGCATGACGATGTATGTTTTGAGCCGATGGAGCGAGGAGTTGCATGCTTGCGGTTTGTATGCAGCCGTTCGTGCCACCATGTATGGCTTGCCTGTCAGTTTGAGACATTTCTGTGCTTTGTTCGAGCTATATAATCCAGACTCGAACACTTTTTTGACCCGGCAGGGGGAGTTGGGCTTGGCTCTCCACGAGATGCACAGGATTTCTGGCTTGCCCATGGGACAGATGCTATACCAGGAGTACTTTCCCTCTAATCATGAATTGGACCAGTTGAAGGATCGCATGCCTGATCGCTATGAGACTCTATGGGATCTCACTTGTCATTATCACATTGCTTTAGCACAGTCTGAGCCTTTAGCAAAAAGGACCAAGGCCTCCGTGAGTCTGAAGCAGTTTGCGAACTATTTGTTCAAGAACCTGGAGAACCGTTCTGGCGAGGATATTTGTGAGTTGGCCCCACTTACTCCTTCAGAGGTGAACAGTCTGTTGAAGAAGATTTACGCTCGTTCTTATACCACTAGCAGTCCTGAGGGTGGCTTCCCTGCGAAGACCAAGTTCAGATCTTTCTTATGGCATGCGACCACACCGATCCGACCGATGACTCTTCTTACCAGCTTTCTTGCTATCTGGTTGAAGAAGTGCGTGGTTCCATACCAGTCTGGCGATGCCTTGCCCTTGGAGGTACTCTATCCAGCAGTTCAGCTTGCTTACAAGAAAGAACTCTCACTTCTTCTGGTGATGGTAGCTGACATTCACCGAGGACTTCGACAGCTTTCTAGTGCCTTCACACGGAAGGAGACCGATTTGCCAGGTCAGATTCCCACTCTTAAGGTGGAGCTTCCGTACGCTTATCTGATGGCCTGGTTCGTCCTCCACCGCTCGGATATGATGTCGGTGCCGAACACCACAGATCACTCCGTTCCCCTGCTACAGTTGCTTGAGAATGGCAGGTGGGAGGGTCGAGGATTTTCTGATGTCAGACAGTAGCTGCAGGTCCACAAGTGTTGGGCATTCTCCACTTGTTTTCCGCAGTTCTCCGGCCGGTACGGCAAGTGCTTGATAGATGATGAGAGGCCAAGAGAGTATCGGACTCACTTAGACATTGGCTGCTTCAATTGGCTGGTGAACATCAGGCCTGGCTATCTGACTTTTCGGGTGAGGGATCAGTGCTTCATAGAGCCATATCTACTCTGCCGATTCGCTCGCCAGTTTGGCTATGATCAGCTCTACATCGGGAATCCTCGTCAGCAGTTTCGGACCCATAGTGGTTTGGTAGACGGTCTCCGTGCATGGTTGTGGACCGTGACTGGCTGTACTGGTGCTAAGTTCAGTCTCCCGAGTATTGATCGGCAGTTGAACCTCACTTTCTTGAGCTGCAAGTGGTTACTAGCAGCTAACAAGACTGTTCCCGTGAAGCCGATTGCAGAGATAGAGGCTGAGGAGGCTTCTCAGCTTGATTCCCTTAGGATTCGGGAGAATGCTCGAGCACAGAGGGAGCGGAATAAGACTCGCCGGATTGATGAAGAGGGCCAGAGGACATTCCATTCCACAGACGAGGCTTCAGGCGGGGATCCCGAAGATTATGATGACTTTTCCGAGCGAGGTTTGCAATTCATCTTTTACTTCTATCTTCCAGAAGTATTGAAACTGACTATGGTTTGATGTTTCAGGGACCACAGTTGATCAGGATGAAGAGTTCCGTCCTCCTCCCCAGGCGAGACCTTCGATCCCCATTGCTAGGCGGAAGAGATTAGCCCGTAAGCCGCGTGCAGCTTCCCGAGCTTCTGATATGGACCTGGCTGGCGATGATCCTACCAGTGACAGAGGTAATATCCATCCTGTGAACCATTCTCTTGGTTATTCGGAACATTGACTCATGCTCTTCTATCTCTATATAGGAGTGCGTGGAGAGAATGAGATGAGTCCCGATCCCATTCCCGTATCTCCCGATGAGTCTGACCCACTACCTCATGTAGAGAGGCCTACCGGGGTTGCTGACATTGGAGAGGAGATCAATGTAGGACCCGATTCCGTGAATCCAGGTACATCTAACACTGACACTGTATTTCTTTAGATAATACACGAATGAATTTGTGTATCCTCTAACTGTCCTCTACTTCTTGCTTCTTCAGATAATTTGCAGGAGACGAATCCTAGAAATGAAGAGGCTGATGCACCCATGAGAGGTAACTCATTTCCATTAGTTGTAGTCTCTTCACTCTTCTTTGGCACTTATATCTTTTTATGTCAGATTTCTCCATCGATGACTTTGACGAGGGAAGCTTGTTTACGGACACTCCTATGATGCGCTACATATATAGCTCTCCTCAGATCGATGACCAGTTACCTGGGGATATGTTTTCTGAGCCCGCCTTCGCTGAAAATCCCGAGGATGGTTCCTTTGAAGGTATGTGCTTCTTTCTGAGTTAATTATAGGACTAGCCAATCTTGACTAATGCAACTATAATGTAATGCCTCTGCGAATTCTGTTTTGAATCTGGCAGGAGCTTTTGTTGAGAAAGACCCTGTTGAGCCGGCTGTGAGACCAACTACACCAGTTGATGCACCTACAGCCGTTACACCTCCACTACCCCCAGCGGCTCAAGGGGAAGAAGGTATAAGTTAACTCATTGAAGAGTGTTATTCCTTTTTCTTATTAAGACTTTTGACAGACTTCTCTCTTTTTTGTGTCGGGCGTTCTTCTCGTCTTCATGTCTTAGTGAAGGAGTTGTTATCTGACGACGATCCTGACAAGGTCGTCATCTGCATAGAAGTTCGTTCCTTCTTCTCCTTTGTGAATGCTATGATCGGCAAGCTCTTCCACGGCGGACTTTCCCTTCACCAGTTTAAACCTCTCCTTAATTCCAGAATCAACTTGATAAGGGAAGCAGGATATCCAGACTTGGCGAAGGCCATAGTTGACGATCTTGACTGCTTAGAGCATGAGCTCCAGATGTTTCGTGAGCTTCGAGATACCGGTGTCTCTTCATTTATCGCTGCTGAGCTGGAGACCCGTTTACAGTCACTGCGCGAGACTCAGGTTCTTGCTAGTCTTGAGGTTCAGGTGCGGCGAGATCGAGTAGCTCGAGTTGAGACCGGCCTTGCTACCAGATTATCTTCCCTTGCCGAGCTTGACTCTTCCATCGTCTCTTGTGAGACCCAGATAGACCAGCTCAGAAGAGAACTCCGCGAGAAAGAGGAGACCTTGGGTATTCTCCAGATGACGAGAGGACAGGATCAGCAGACCTGCACTGCTTTATCTGATGAGCTGACATCCTTGAAGCAGGAGCTGGTTGAGACAGAGGAGACTGCTGCGAAGACCTCTGCCGCTACCGAGGAGTCCATTAGAGCTGAGCTTAGCCAAGCTTATGATGATAAGCTGTCTAAGTTCAGTCAGCAGATTTTTAGCCACGGGCTTGATGTGTGATTTTGTTTGCTGAGTGTTTTGACTCTTGACTCTTTTAGTGAATTTCCTTTTTATCTTTATTATGATTCGTCATTCCGTTTGAAATGATTGACCACAATACTCATAGGATTTTTGGCAAACCCTCAGCCATCAACGGGTTTGATGAGCCTTTACCGACTACCGTTTGAGTCGGGCTAGCATGCGAATTATTTAAATCCGCTCGCATGTAACGTTGTGCTCAGAGATTGAATTCTCTGAGACTTTGTGCTATGATGTCGAATACATAGACTTCGCCATTGTTACGGGAATAGGCTACCGGCGACACGTGTGAGGTGTTGGCTTTAGGATTTTTGGCCAACCCCCAGCCTCTAACGGATTTGATTAGCCTTTACCGACTACCGTTTGAGTCGGGCTAGCATGCGGATTATCTAAATCCATTCCGCACGTGACGTTAAGCTAAAAGAGTTAACTCTTTTAGTGCTACGATATTGAATACGTAGACTTCGTCTTTCTCCTGTGAAAAGACTAAACAGCAACGTGTATGAGACGTTGACTTAGGATTTTCCTCAGCCTTCAACGGATTTGATGTGCTCTTACCGACTACCGTTTGAATCGGGCTTACATGCAGATTATCTTAATCCGTTCCGCATGTGACGTTGCGCTAAAGGAATGAACTCCCTTAGACTTTATGCTACAACTTTGAATATGTAGACTTTGCCATTGTTATGGGAATAGGCTACCCAGCAACGTGTATTAGACATTGGCTTATCCCTTCTTAGGCTTCGGGATAAAGGTCCCCAGAATCGAACTCTGATATCTTTTTCAATCGGAAAAAGACTAAACCGGCGACGCGTATTAGGCGTCGACTTATCCTTTCTTAGGATTCAGGATGAAATTCCCCATGCGTGTGAGGCATGGATTTCAGTGTTATTAATAACAACCTGCCGCAATGTTGAATATACGGACGGGGGTTCTTTTTAACGGTTAAGAACTAACCGGCCGCGCGTGTTAGGTGCGGACTTATCCTTACTTAGGTTTCAGGATGAAATACCCCAGAATCGAATTCTGGTGTCTTTTTCAATCGGAAAAAGACTAAACCGGCAGCGCGTGTTAGGCGCAGACTTATCCCTGCTTAGGATTCGGGATAAACTTCCTAAGACGAATCTTAATTTTATAAGTTTTGGAAAAAGAGTTGATGTGGGAAGGAAGAATTTTATATTCTATTCCCTTAACAAGGAAGGAAGAATTTTATATCCTATTCCTTGTTTCTGGAAAGGAAGAATTTTATATTCTATTTCCAGTGCGAGAAGGAAACTAGAAGTGGGATCTCCACTCCGAGAATCCGGAAGATCTAGATAAACTTACCTTTTATAGGATCGGTTATCTGATCGAGAGAAGAGTTCTTCGTTTATCGAAGTGAAATTTCAGCTTCGGTTATAACCATGAAAGGGTTGAACCAAAGAGAAAAGAAAGAGAGTTCTTTCGTTTATCGAAAGGGGACTCCGAATTGAGAGTGGACCTTTTTGGTGGACTCACTGTCAATTGAAATTGATCAGTGAGGGATTTTGGTGATGAAAATGAACTTGGGTTATTCTTCGGAATATTAAGTATACTATTCTTCAAGGAACTTCCCGATAAATGAGTTGTCCTGAATGTACTAGGGATAGTACTTTTTCAAAAACTTCCTATTTATTGGCATTAGTTACCTGTCACCCTCTAGAGAAATTAAGCGATAAGCGCCGTTCGAATAGACTGTATCTATCACAAACGGTCCTTCCCACTTAGGTTCGAATTTACCTTTCTTCTTAGAGGTGAGGATTATTGGTCGGCGAGCAGCGAGGACCAGATCTCCTTCCTTGAAGCTTCTTTGGCGAACCCTTTTGTCAAAAGCCCTGGATATCCTAGCCTGGTAGAACTCGATGTGTTGTTGGGCCTCCAAGCGCTTTTCGTCCAGCCTTTCGAGTTCCTCAAGACGTTTTTGATGATGTTCTTCGGTCATCATCTCCGTTGCGAGAGCGACCCGAAGGGATGGGATTTGAATCTCTAATGGTAGCACAGCTTCACATCCGTACACCAGAGAATATGGAGTGGCTCTTGTAGGAGTGCGTATTGTGGTGCGATAAGCCCAGAGCGCTTCGCCGAGTTTATCGTCCCAATCTCGCTTATTGGTCTTCACAAGCTTTGACAGGATCTTGATGATCGTCTTGTTGAAAGCCTCAGCTAATCCGTTCGCAGCGGGGTAATAAGCTGTCAACGAAACGTCCTGAATTTTGAATTTGTCACAAAACCTGATGAAGGCGTTGCTTATGAATTGCGGACCGTTGTCATGAATGATCCGCCTCGGCACGCCGTGTCGGTATATGATGTAATGCTTGATGAAGTTGATGACGTTGTTCGTCTTCACTTCTTTAAGCGGAATGGCTTCAGCCCACTTTGAAAAGTAGTCGGTGATAGCGAGAATAAATCGATCACCTTTGACTGAAGGAGGAAAGATAGGACCGACAATATCCATACCCCATGTCTCGAATGGCCAAGACGTGGTTGATGTGTGTAATCGCTCCGGAGGTTGGTGCATATAATTTGCATGCACTTGACAAGCATGACATTCTCGGGCGTACTCGATCGCGTCACGAACCATTGTCGGCCAGAAATATCCCATTCTTCTGATTCGATCATACAGCTTGGGACCAGGCTGATGCGCACCGCATTCTCCTTCATGTGCTTCCTTAAGAACTTCTTTTGCTTCTTCGTTCGAAAGGCATCGGAGAAGCAAATCATCATACCCCCGGCGATATAACGTACGGGTCTCGGTATTGTAAAAGAACCGTGGTGCTCTTCGGCGAATAGATTCTTTTTCCTTTACGTCCTCCGGCAAAATACCGTATTGGACGTAATCGATGATGGGAAAACGCCAATCTCGGGACTCGGACCCGATTTGGGTTGAGTTCACCTCTTTGGCGTTCTCGTTTTTATCATCCTCCTCTTCAACCTCCATATCGTATATAGGTATGCAGAGTTGGTGTGATCTTACTGTGACTAGCAGTTCAGTTTCAGGCGGTTGCGCGAGTGATACTGCTAGTGCTGCCAGTGCATCCTCATAAGCATTCTGGAGACGTGGGATGTATTCGATGTAGAATTCTTCAAAAGAATCTGCCATTCTGACAGCCTCCTGGTGGTACGGAATCAGATCTGGGTTCCTGACTTCATACTCTCCACGAACTTGGTTAACGATCAATTGAGAATCTCCAAAGGCTTCGAGATACTCGACCCCCAGCTCTTTGGCGAAACTGAGTCCAATGATGAGCACGTTGTACTCGGCTATGTTATTGGAACATGGATTCGTCAGCGAATAAGCTCGGGGCATCACGTGCTTCCCTGGGGAAACTAAGACCACTCCAACTCCGGAGGTGACTTTAGGACATCCAGGGGTTACTGCCTTATTAACTACTCTCGAAGCACCATCAAAGTATAACTGCCATACTTGTTGGTGTGACGTGATATTAACCTCGTGGGTTTCATCTGGTAAATCATCATATACCTCAACTGTGTCTGTTGTCGGACTTGCCACCAAAAGATCACAAATCGCTTGTCCTTTGACTGACTTCTGCTGTTTGAAGTGCAAATCATACTGGGACAAGAGGAGGGCCTACTTTGCTAACCGCCAGTTCATCGAACCTGGTTGAGTCATGAATACCCGTACCGGATTAACGTTAGCGATGACGTAAATCGTCTGGCCAACTAAGTAATGTCGCATCTTCTGTACCGCAAACACTAATGCGAGACATTCTTTCTCGATCATTGGGTATCGAGACTCGGCGCCTATCAAGGTCCGACTTAGATAATAGACTGCCTGTTCGTGACCATTATCATCGTCTTGTGCTAATAGAGCACTTATCGAGTGGTTCATCGCCTTGATGTAAATCAAGAACGGTTTACCTGATTTTGGTGCAACAAGAACAGGGGGATTCATCAGATATGCCTTGATATCTTCGAATGCCTTCTGGCAAGCATCGTCCCAAATAAACGATACGCCCTTCTTGTTTAGCTTAGAAAATGGTTGGCACTTCCCAGAAAGATTTGAAATGAACCTCCGGATATAAGCCAGACGACCTTGCAATCCTCGGAGTTCCCTTAGATTCCTCGGGGATTGCAATTCATTTATCGCTTTTACCTTGTCTGGGTCAATGTGTATACCCTTAGTGGTGACGACGAATCCAAGGAATTTTCCACTGGACATTCCGAGGAAGGATTTTGTGGGATTCATCTTCAACTGATGACTCCGCATAAGATCAAACATCGTTCTCAAGTCCTTGATGTGATCTGCTTTGTTGCGGCTTTTTACCACCAAATCATCAACGTAGCATTCCACCGTTTTCCTGAGATGTTTCTGGAAAATCTTAGTCATTGCTCGTTGGTATGTAGCACCTGCATTCTTCAGACCGAAAGGCATCACCGTGTAGCAGAAGATACCGAGGGGCGTTCTGAATGCTGTATGTTTCTCGTCGTCCGGGTGCATCTTGATTTGATTATACCCCGAAAAGCCGTCCATGAAGGACATTCTTTCGAATCCACATGTATTGTCAATAATGACATCCGTGATCGGGAGGGGAAAATCATCTTTTGGACATGCTTCATTCAAATTCCTGAAGTCGATGCAAATCCTGATCTTGCCATTCTTCTTCATGACGGGAACGATGTTGGCTAGCCAGTCTGGATGTTGTTCCTCTCGGATGAATCCTGAGTCGATCAACTTCTTAACCTCAGCCTCGATGGCTTCCATGATCTGCGGACGAAACCGTCTTTGCTGTTGCTTGACAGGTTTGGCATCCGGCTTGATGTCGAGGCGGTGCATTGCCACATTGGGGTCAAGCCCTGGCATGTCTTCATAGTTCCAGGCGAAGACATCAATGTACTCTCTGATCAAGGCAATTAACTCTTCCTTCTCATCTGAGGGGAGACTACCACTGATGAATATGGGCTTTGGATTGGCTTCATCACCCATATTGATCTGGACTACTTCGTCTTCGGTGGGTGGCTCTCTTTGCTCGAACCTATCACCATATTGCATGTTCAAGTGATGAACCCATGGGTCCTCCCACGTTTGCATTTGATCGTCGTCCTCCATTGTAGATGGATCAGCTATAGTCATGTTCGACATTAAGGCTTTGAACATTTCTCCCAAACTTGTGTCGGAATCCTCAGCTGAAGAGTCTGGCAAGTACCCATCCTTAGCTTTGTTAGCAATTTGATCAATGATTTGCCAACCACATACGTCATCTGATGAGACATAGCCTAGGCCTCTCTTGTGACGGTAATAATTATCCGGTTTCCCTTTTGGGACATATGCCATTTTGACTGGGACACGGGAACCTCGGTCGAAGTATAAACCTTCTCCGAGTGTAAAGTCGTACCCTTGTTTTTCCATGAGCGTACGCGCTTCCGGACTATACTTTGATAGGTGAAGACCAGATTTGTCATCGTCTTCATCTTCTCTTAGGAAATGATCCGGCAACGGAAGATTTTCTCCTTTACCGTAGATCACTTCTTTTTGTCCTCCTGTTTTGGCAGGAATAATCCGAGTTGTTCCGAAGGAATGCTGGGGGCGTTTCTTCGTTACATACGATGATCGGAGTGGCATACATAAATCGGGATTATTGTATAATCCTTCTATCACATCATCAAGAGACAAGGAGTACTCTAAACCAGGATTTATTTCAATATCGGCAAGTTGCCAGTTACAACCGCCGTCTGACGACTGTTCGTCATCGAGATTGATTACAAAGGGTACAATGTCATTCAAAACAAAACCACCATTGTAATCGAATCCGGCTTCGGAATCAGCTTCTTCTCCGCTGTCCGTGCCTTGGATCGATGGTTCCGTGTCGGATTCGTTACCATAAAGGAGAGAATCTGTGAAGTAATTCTCATACCCTTTGAATGGTTGCTTATCCGCGACCACCGTCCTAACTCTTCCATCAGTGTCGACATATTTCAAACACTGATGTAGAGTGGAGGGAACTATAACATTACTATGGATCCAAGGCCGACCCAATAGTAAGTTATAGGATGTCTCAGCATCAATCACGTAGCACGTGACCTCCGTCTTTAAATCGCCCATTTGGCACTTTATCCGGATTTTACCCAAAGGTCTTGACCCGCTGGTGTTGAATCCGTAGATGACTGTGCTTGTAGACGCCAACTTGCTGACTGGAATGCCAAGGCTGTGCATTAGTCGAAGTGGCATAATACTCACAGCGGAACCCGGATCCACTTGGATTCGGTTGACTTCACTGGAGCCAATGTACCCGACAAAATATAGGGGCCGATCATGATTTGAATTCTTCGTCTGCATGTCCTCTTTGGTGAAGGTGATGCAGGGAAGGTTCTTAGCTGCCACGTTACACTGTTGGGCTAACAATTCTAGCTCCTCAGGTGCTGGCTTGATCCTGGTAAGGAACGCCTCTGAATCGGCCAAGGCCTCTTGTAAGGCTTCTCTAGTTTCCTTGGACAACCGTAGTAGCTCGTACAGCGTTATCCGTGCTGGAATATTGGCCAGCTGAGCCATGATGTCGAAGGCACGCGGATTTTTTGAACTCTCCGGTTTGTCTTTTCCAATCGGATGACTGAAACGAGACTGCTTCGGATTCTGAACCTCCTCGGGCCTCTTTTCTTTCTGTTTGTCAACCGGTTGCCGTCGAGCATCTTCAACCGGTTTGGGAACTGCAATCACCCCCAGCTCTGTGAGAGTCTTGGCTGGTCCTCGTTTTGTCACCCCCTGCTCAGCAAATTGATCGCCCGGGGATGGATATTTGAAGTGGTATTCATTTCCACTCCGGGTTGCAAAGACCTCCTGCTCCTCGTCGAAAAGTGGGAAAGCTGGGATTCTTTCGTCATCTTCTCCTGGGATGGCAGAAACTCCGTAACAAGACTTGCCTTTCCCTTTGGACTTCTTCTTGGATGACGATCCGGCCCATTGTTCATCTTCAATTAGGTCGGGGTGCACCCAGAGAATTTCACCGTTTGGGGCTGTGTGAGGCACAAGTCCCTTTTGACGTTGTCCGTGCGGGTCGTCATTCACTGTCTTCATCCCGACTTTGGTAACGTGTTTTAGCTCGAACCAATCTGTAGGTACTGATCCAAAACTAATCGACACCGCGTTTGCTCCCACATTCTTGGCCGGTTTCAAAGTTATGACTCCTACATCGATCAACGCTTGGATCTTGTCCTTGAGGTGATAGCAAGACTTCGTTGGGTGGTGGACCGCTCTGTGGTACGCGCAGTACTTCGGGTCCGTCACCTTAGTGTCTCCTTCATGATCCACGATCGTCGGCAACTGGATTTTGTTGTTCTCCAACAAGTACTTGAAGATGCCGGGGACTTCATCATCCTTGAAGGAGTAGACTTTGGGAAACCTCGGCTCCGAAGACTTTTGCTTCTGAGACCTTTGCTGCCAATGCGGCTGCGACTGTTGTGGCGCTCTTTGCTGCTGCTGCTGTTGCTGAGGTTGCAATTAAAATGTCTGGTTAGCATCAACAGCATTAACATGAGCTTTACCTTTCCCTTTCTGGTTGAAGTTCTGCTTTGGAGGATTCGTTGCCGGTTGGCCTCTCTCCGCCTTCTTTCTTCTAAGGAATCGCTCAGCTTGCTCTCCTCGAACCTTCAAATCCTTCCAGGTCTTGGATGGTGCTGTGCCCATTGCTTCCAACACGTCCAGTGAAAGGTTGTTGTGGCAGGTCTGGAGGATGAATTCCTCAGTGATCGGGTCCCGGCAATTCATCGCCTTGTTCCGGAACCT
>BQKN01034366.1:0-11314 GCA_022839385.1 Asparagus kiusianus
ACTAACATACTCATTCATCCCAGAATAATATTAACCATAATAAAATTATTTAATACTATTTATCATAATATTTTCAAAATTACGGGGTTTTACACACTGTCACTGCCACCAATATTTTTTATTGAGCCAAGTAACTTGACTGGAGGCTTTTCTCCCCCTAAATCCCTATGGACAAATATTGAATGTATATTTAATTTATCACGTTAGTCTTTTCTATTTGAGCCTTTTGGTAATTTAATTACTTACATTATTGTTTTCCACAGGGATATCTAATTGAACGCAACCCTGAGAGTGCTGCTGCCGCCATAAATCTTATGCACCAGGTAGGATGTGATGTGTATATTATTCCAGGATCAGAGCCTTAGCAAGTTGTACTGAATTTAGTCATAAATACATCTTGTATCAGTTGTATGTTGTTAGCCTACTTCAAAATGATCCATCTCTTAATCCCCAGTATTTATTGTTTAAATATTTATTTATTTTCAATAAGTTCAACTAATAAGGGAAATGATACTATATATACGATATAAATACATGTCAATTACAAGTAGAATAAATACTATACTATTCATGTTTGCTCCAGTTATTAGCAGAGGTGATGCTAAATGTGGATGTATTTATTCATATCTGAATCTGTATTCACTTAAACAAATGAAGACAGAAATAGAATTAAGATATTTCAACCCTAATCGCATAATATGAATAAGAGCAATCCCAGGGTCCCAAAAGGGGGTAATCCCCACCCTGAACGACTCTAATACATGAAGTTATTCCAGAAGAGTAAGATCCAATATTTAAAAAAACACTGTCCAATGTAAGAACACAAGTAGCACATCTATGTCTCGCATCTCAGTGTGTTGTATAAATAATCTGGTTTCTGTTCTTATAGCCAGCACCTATATGCTAAATTCTGCAGGTCAATGCTAAATTCTGGTTTTAATATCCTAAGGAGAAAGCCCTGCCGAAAGTACATTGCGTTGTTAATATCCTTAATTTGATCCTCTCTTTCTTTTAGAGGCAGTGGGACAACTTGCATTATGCTCAGTACATAGCTTCTGGGATACTGCTCTGCTAGTGATTCCGTCTCTCCTCTTCTTTCCTAAAGCTCATCTCCTCTAGTCTCCAGTACGAAAGTTCCTTTTCTAAGCTAAACATCCGTTTTTCGGTAAAGCCTTTATGATCTCCTCCTAAGCGTTAGAGGTGTATCTACATCTGAGCAAGAGATGCTCCAACCGTTTGTTTTCCACGTGCAATACACAAGTCTCCGTTTATACACTTCCTTTTTCTAAAATTGTTTTTTAAGTATCAGATTATTTTCTGTGGTGCCTTAATTTTCCAAATGCTTGAAAAATAGTCTTGCAGTCTGTGCCACCATTGGGCATATGTCTGATATGTCCAATAGTTGCCATGTCTTGCAAGTTGGCCCTAAATCCAGCTCTCCGCACATATGAATCAAGGACAATTCATTTAGTAATTTTTATAGAATCAGGAACCGTATAGATGAAAAGTTCTTTCAGATTCTCTGTATGTTCAAGTATCAGCGCTTTGCTTGCACTTTTACTGGCTATAATTTTTTTTTTGGATATTTGCATTTAAATTTACAGAATGTATTCACAGGACCTCCCTGATAAGCAGAAGGGACTTATTGCTGATCAACTTCAGAAGTTGGTAGTTGAATGGACCAAGCAGGTTATGAAAAAACGAAAGAAAGAAGACAGGGAGGTAAGTTTTGTTTGATGTTATTACTTAACCAGTATTGTCTTGAAATTGAAATTGGACTAATTGCTTTTCTATTTGGCAATAGATCACCTCATATATGTTATGCATTTATACTGTGATTCTTTTTTCTAATCTTCTTTCTAGATATTTCAGTTAAATGCGCAGGAGTTTTGCCAACTAGCTACTTGTTTTCTAGGAAAAAAGGCCAATCATATTTTTTGAAATCTAATTATGAGATATAGAGGCAACTAGGGGTCTTAATTTATCTATTTTAACATGTAATCTTAAGATGGAATTTTCAAAATCCTGTTACATGTCTGTTCTACACATGAAAGTTATATTCTTTTTTGCACGTCAAGTACATTATAACATGTTGAAATTATCCAAAGTGGAGTGAAAAAAGTTCCTTATAGGAGGGGTTTCTCAATCTCTGTCAGATTTATGATTATACCTACATTATTTGAGTTATTTTTTCCCTCGCCAATTCTTATTGTTTTGCTTGCCATGTAATGTAGCTCAACTTGTTTTTGTGTCCTCAGTTTTGCTCATGTCGCATTTTCATTAAAATGTTTCACCAGTTTCTGTTGATAGATTTTGAATTGTTTCCCCTGCTTCGACTCTCTTACAAGTTATATCCTTCTTTATCGTGTTTTAAGCAGGAACTAGCTGAAGCCCTGAAGAATGACATTTCTGCAATGGTTGCTTCCTTGTTAAACATGGGGATAAGTGCTAATGTGAACGTAGAGGAGCTCAGGTGCTAAGTAGAGAAACATTAAGCTATTGTTTAACACACACTGGCAAATTTCTGGTGCTAATGGTCGTGTGGCGGTTCCTATGTGAGAAGTCGAAGATGAAATGCATAACGATGAGTTATTTGGCCATTTCTTGGGAGCACCCTCCAGATCCTGAGCATTCATATCCTATCAATCAATATGACATTTGTTTTTGTTCCAAATTTTCCGTGGGTAAAATTAAATTATCTTGTGATTTAACAATGAGTTGCTTAAGCCGTCTTTTCCAGATTTAGCTTGAGATGCAAATCCTACAAAGCGATAGGATTTTTGAGAATTGCAGCAGTTCACATAATAAAGTTGTAACAAACATAAGCACTTACGGGTTCATACGCGTTAAGAATCCTCTATTTTGCTCTGTGCAAACTCAAATGTATGTTTACAGCCAGAAGTTGATTGAATGGTATATTGTGCTTTGGTTGAAGAAAGCCATCACTCTTTACTCATAATATTGTGTATGATGGCTCATTGTCAGATTTCTACATCATCTAGGAAATATTTGGGATCTAATGCGAACCTAAAAGTTTGATATCCTCGAATGAAGTTCCTGCATTCTTTTTGACGCACGGTTTCCAACGTAAGGAGTTGGCTATCTTATCAGATGGAAATTTCTTTAATTGCTAGTGGAGGAATGTTCACATACAAAATTACTACAGTGAAGAGAATGTGAAGCCCTCGTGAAGTCCTTGTGCCCTTAAATATAAATATCATTCTTTTGGAGGCATGCGGGGCTGCTGATAGCTGTTGGGATGACAAAAGACATTTGCTTCAATCTAAAGGCATGAATACTTTCCACTGTCTGCTGAAATTATCCTTGTTGCCATCAAACATGACCTCAATAGGACCTAAATTATGACAATTATTGGTTTATCACAGGGAAAATGTTCAAAAGAAAATTCACTCATGAAGATCCTAAGATTCACTGTTTAGGATGTAGTCTGGTAAATGAGTTGTTACTCTGTGCATTGTTTTGTTTCGTAGTCGTGTATCATGTCATCCTCCTTAAATATATTTAACTGTGAGCATTAAAGATATAAAATGTGGTCATTAAAGAACAGATCTATGAAAAATTTTCTAAGAAACTTAAAGAAGCCAATGATGCGTTTTCATCCTTTTTAAGCGTAAAGAGGATCCTATGTTGTTACCAAGAAAGAAATAAAAAGAGGACTAATGTTGACATAAAAGGACTATGCATGATAGTGAAGATCACAGATGGAAAAGGGAAAGGAGAGAATCTAGAAAAGGAAACACGACATACAACAAAGAAATAACAAAAATGAAAGTTGAGTGTAAGGGTGGATAGATATATAGCCAATTCTCTCTGCATAGATCAACAGGGATTAGTTAGTTCATTATTGAAGTTCTACTGTTTGCATGGTTCTGGTAACTCACGGTGAGTGTAGTGGATCTCTAAGTTGAACCAAAATGATTTTTATTTATTTTTAGTTATAAAACAACGACATTGGCAATCACTTGTTAGATAGTTTTTGTATTTAGGCGCGCAGTATGAATAGATCTTGCCTTTTGCTATAAATGATTGTCAGTTGAGGGTTATAATAGACAGAAGTACCTATTAAAATGTTATTCTTCATGTTACGGAAGTACTTATTAGAATGTTATTCTTCTTGTTCAATATATATCCTTAATATATATTGTAGCTTATCGAATAACTTAATTTAGAGTCTCAATAACAAAAGTTAAGGTTTATAACTTTTTAAATTAACATGTTTTTGCAGGTTGCATTCTTTTCTGGAGTAGAAACCTAGACTTTCACAGGTTGCATACATTTCATACGTAGAAACTTAAGACTACTTACAACTAAGTGTCATTCAGAAAGTCTCTTCCACACGAACTAAATTTACAGAGTTACGTTGAGGGTTGAGCATGATAGTTTGATAATTTGACGCATAATGAGTGTACAATAACACTATTATGTTCTTTAAAACTTTATATCAATTGTTATTAATTTCGCCTCTAATTTCAACCATAAAGTATGGTGGGCTAATACATATTGTTAGTGACCCGTGTAACAAGCGAACTCTTCATGGATTAAAGCCTATAGACCAGGCATGTGAAATTCTCACATGGGGGTGAGCAGAACTTATGTTACTGCTAAAACAATTTGTAGGGACAAAGTCACGTGTATACCCCTAATCCATGGGCATGGTGAAATGAGGTGCATGGAAAGCGCAAAGGAAGAAAAAGGACGAGCCCAAATACTATTACATGATCCAATGAGACGCATGCATGAGGACAAGACTTCGTATCACTTCCATTCTCCAACCTGTATTCTTCTAATAATAAGCACTAGGCTGATTTTCCCCCCTCCTCCGTATATTAAACTAGGCATATACGTCCTTGTATTTTTTTTTTTAAATAGCCCAGCTCGAAATCGAACTTAAGACCATGAGAGTTATATCAATGGAACCTCCCAAGTCCCAACTATCGGGATCACTACGAGCCCTCGCCTTAATTGTTACAAAATATAGTTGTTCTCTTATGACACTGCATTAATATCTAAAAATATAACGTTTTCGGTGAAATAAATACCAATTTAACCCATTTCATGAATGAAATGTGAATAATTAACCTATCAACAAAGCTACTTGCTATATTGTAATTTGGTATCATGCAACATGTGTTATCAACACATCGGAAAACATTACCACATCTGATGAGGGGGGGGAATTGAGAAACTAACTATCAATGTAATTGCCTATCTCCTTGGAGTGTAACCCAGTCGCGTTTCGAAAAAATAGCCAGTAAAACACTCAAGTCTATCTAACGATTCTAACCCTAATCTCATGTGATCCATTCGCTTCCCTCTCTTCTAAATATTAAAAAAAAAATTACTAAGCAGCTGAAAATACAAATTTACAAGATATATAGACCATGTGTTTCATAGAGACGAAATTACAAAATGACTGTCATCTACTTCCACCCGATGGAATTTCGTAGGAGTCGTTAATTAAATTCTGAACCTAGCTAGTAATATTATAAATTTTCCCATGTAAATCAAGCTTCACAGACAACCGAAGTATCCTTTTTGTTAATTAATACCATCGAATACTACTACGTACAAACGATCTTCTGCCAAGAATCTTATAAGAACCCCCCCAAACTCCACAAAATGTACAATTAAAGACACATCCCCCGAGCTAGCAACGCTTGCCCACACAGTCAGATGAGCTCTTCCTCTTTTTGTCGTCCCTCATCATCATCATCATCATCAGAAACAATAATGGCAGCCCTCCTCAACCTCGACCCCCACCACTTCTCCACCCTCACCTCCACCCTCGCCGCCGACCTCCGCCTCCAGCACCGCCGCCTCGCCTCCCTCCTGCTCTCCCGGCTCCACTTCTCCCAAACCCTCTCCTACCTCCACTCCCTCTCCCTCCCCGAGAAGACCCTCCTCCTCGCCCGCCTCCTCCTCCGATCCCTCTCCAAGCTCTTCTCTTCGCCGCCGGCTTCTTCGTTTCGTAATGGCTGCTTTGAGCTGAGGCTCAGAGATCTTGATGCCGCGTTGCTTCTGATGGCGATGTGCGAGGTTTACGATAGGAAGGAGCGGGGTTTGCGCGGGGGCGCGGGGTTTGATTGGCGCTTGAGGATTGCGGAGCATTTGATGGAGCGTACGCTCAGCGCTGCCGAGCTTGGCGCGAATGGGTGGGCGGTTATTGGACGGTCAGTTTGATGTTGGTTTTGGTGTGAAGCGGTTTTGTTTATAATACATATTTATGCGGGAAAAAAATTGCTATATATTAAGCTAGAACTCGGTAGTTTCAGGTTGTCCGTGTTCTAATTTCTGAAAGGAAAATGCGTTTCTAACAAAAAAAAAGCAGAATATTAGAGATCAACAAGAATACTTCCAAAAAAGTGCAAAAATAATTTTTAGTTGAAAATGCAAGTTGTGTTCTTAAATCAATTCTTTCAACGAAAATAGTGTATTAACAAAATGTAACTTGGATCGTATCTATGGTCAGACGAAGCTTGGATCACTACTTTTGATCACAGTCCATTACAGTTAAGTGAACGAATGAGCGAGGTTACTGGTTTTATCATTTATCTTTGCAGTTTCTTAATTTTTATTTTCGGGTGAGGTACACTAGACCTTGAGAATGTTGAGCATTAATTTTGCAGTGAACCCCTATAACTTCTAAAATCACATTAAACCCCCAGCATTCAAATTGTAGAAAACCCTCAATAAAATTTTCCATTTTGCAGTTAACCCCCAGTCTGCATTTAAGACCACAACGTGTTGCCAGTGCAAAGTGCGAACTGACGCCGTCGTGGGGTTATCTGGAGAATGTGAAAATTTATTAGGACTTCTAGCAATTCCGATAGTTACTAGCTAGGGGTATAGTGTAGTTTGAGAAGGTATTGAGGGTTTACCGCAAGACACCGAAAAGTTCTTGGGATTTAGTCCTTCATTTTTCGCTTGGGACAATATTCGCAATTTCCCACCCAATTCATGATTAGTCCTTATATAACTGACGGTACACTGTCGCTCAACTTCAGGTACGTTGACACAGCATCAAAATGCCGGCGACTTCTGGAAGTAGTATCCGGCAACCGCCGACCCAGCGAAGAAAAGGCGGGGGCCGAGGTGGCTGCATCGGTGACCGCAGTGGTGGCGTTGCCATCAGTGGAGTGCCAACGGAAGGGATGGGAGTGCGTTATCTGTAAAGAGGAGATTGAAACTGGACGAGACGTCTGCGTGCTTCCCTGCGACCACGGATTCCACTGGGGCTGCATCCTGCCGTGGCTCCGAAAGAGGAACACGTGTCCTTATTGTAGGTTCGAACTTCCGACCGACGACGTGTTCTTCGAGATTGGGAGGGTGTGGAGATGTGCGGTCAGGATGGGGATGGGGGAAAATCCTATTATATAGTAAAATATCAAGTGCACCTGGACACTCATGGCATTAAATGTTCACCAAATGAATGTCAGGTCTTGAATCATTGAATTTTGAGATTTGTGCACAGATCCAAGGGGTCGCATACTTTGGATGTATATTTAAAGTCATGGACTGTTCCCACCGGATACTCTTTTACTATGTAGAAAATGATGCATATTTAATGTCATGAACTGTTCCCACTAGTTACTCTTTTATTATATAGAAAATAGAAGATATGAGATGACTAACATGTACTTTAATTAGAAAAGTAGAATGTGATAAGTGTCTCGCTAAGAATCTAAAGCAATTGGATGTCATGTTTAATATTTACACTAAAGGGCGTGTGTCGAAATATCGTATGTCCTTATATGCTTTTCTATGGAGAATTCCATACAGTAATTGTTTCTCATGAGAGACAGAATTGTGATGGAGAGAGATGAGGTGGGTGTTTTTTTCAAATTGATTATAATTTTTTTTAAACGGAGTGGGGGAGCTAATTAGTTAACGATAGAGATATTTGTGGTGACAATGGGAAGGGTACGTAGAGGATAATTATGACTAAGGTAAAGGAAGAAATATGCCTTTTCTTTTTTTCATGTCTAATATTCGTTGGAGCAGAACTAGAATATATGATTACGTTGTGGATTTGTTGATCAACCCAAATGCCAAAATTTTGGGATTTTCTTAATGTCGTTACCCTAACTAAGATTATTGCCAAGGATAATGCACTTTTTCTTTGCTTGTCTCAAGTCTGAATAACTCAGTTAAAAAAGGCGGGGAAATATGTTGATCTTCCGTTCAAGAATCATTTTGATGGAAAGTTATAATTCGTCTAAATGCATTAGAAAATGAGAGCAATCAAGTAAAGGACATATCATATTAATAAGAACTCATTCGCATTAAAAGTAAATCTCTACCAATATGTTTCCATCACTTTTCCAACCGACGTTGTTCTTCACGGTAACTGCCACATGGATATCACTATTTGCGCCCACGAGGGTGCATGAATAAAGAAGAAAACGACGAGCCTAAACTCTCTGTTCAACTCACAGTTGAGCTCATATATTCACTTTTGGACAAATACCATATCACATCTACGACTTTTTGCCATGCATGCCACAATCTCTATAAATCTAAGCGTGTGGCCCATCATCTCCTTACCTATATGAATGGCATCATCTGATCACAAACAAATTCTTTTATCTTATTTTGTTTCTTTTTAGGGTTTTTTTTATTTGTATATCCCCAAATTTATGCTATATGCAGAATTACCTCTGAATTCACTAATTTACTCCTACAATTTCCTATAATAGTTCTGGTGCACGTGGTTAAATATTAAACAATTGTTTATTTTCTTACTATAAAATAAGTCAGATTCATTTTGAGCTAAAATCTATAAACATGGATTATTACATTTGCCATAAATTTTATTTAAACATTTTTAAAGAAATTTTATGAAATAGATTTGTGTGTAAAACTAGGATCAGTATACTTTTATATACTTGCATACACAATATTTATTTTTTAAATTATATCAAACTTCATGTAACATATTTGTTTATCGGATCAAATCATCGAGCTCTAATTTTTTTATCTTAGTCATTAAATGTAGTGTTAAATTTAAAAAAGAATACAATAATATATTGTTGATGTGTTAATAAAAATATAACAAAATACTTAATATTAAGATGGTTTGTATAAGCTCAGCACAGAGCACATACTTTTCACAAGACTACAAGAAATCTTAATTATTGATAGACTTAAAATAAAAAAATAAATACTAAAGATTAATGATGATTTCGGTATAATTTTATATGACAAAATCATTCACAAAAGCGTATTAAGAAATTTGCACGAAAATCACATCTAAAGATTCCTAATTTTACTTAAAAAATTAAGTTTTATTATAAAAATATTCAAAAAATATTATTATTTATTCCTTCTTTTTCCATATTTAGTTGAGCCGATATCAATCATTCTCCAACTTTATCTTTTTCCTGGGCTATTTTACAATAGTGTCTTCATCGTCGACATTAATTGTGATATCAAGTTGGTATTAATAGCGAGCAAAAGACAATGCAAGAGTTTAAAAATATATTAGGATATACTTGGATCAATCAAATTATATTATTATTCATAACTGATATGCATCAGAGACAATATGTATTAACAATCTTAAACTATAAAACAGACTATATGGGCCCTCTAACATAACTTTTTTAATGCAAACAACCCTCGAGATTAATTTTGAAAATCTCTTGGAGTCAAGAATAAACAGCTAACAAGTTTGCAATGGAAGCTAGGGGAACATAGTATATTCTTAAGAATTATTAATCTTTGCTTAATTTGTTTATAATGATATGATCTTATTATTAACTAACTACAAGGCCTAGTGCATTATTATTTTTATTGTGCGTTAAAGACAGGCAGAGGACCCAGGTGAGTCCTCTGTTAGACCCTAATGTCACTAGGAAAGAACCCTAGAGGGAGTGAATAGGGTTTATGCTAATCTAATATGATTTGAATTATTAGCAAGGATAAACAATATAAACAAGGGAAAACAAAATAGTGGACAATATAAACAAAGAGGCAATGGCTAAAAAATATGAACAAAAAGAGTGCGCCAATACAAACTCAAACAAACAATATGATCACGGAGTTCGGACCTTCCGTCCTACATCTCCGCTCCCCACTCCAGAGGAGAAATCCACTATCACACCGTGTTTTTAACGCTCACCCGAAAACATTTACACTTCACACTCAGTTTTCTAGCTCAACGAAAACTTTACAATCCACACTCTTGTAATCATACTCTACACACTCTAAGAGTTGGTCTCAAGCCCATATCTCCTTCAAGTGCTCAGATTTATAACCTCTCCCTAGGTTTTACTGCCGATGTCACTCCTCTTGGGACGACCCCGTCTCTCACCACACACTCCTCTCGGTGTATAAGTGTATTACAAAGTGTATCCTCACAATTAGGCTCTCTACAACAAATGGTTGTTTTCTAAAATGGATGAGAACACAAATAAGCTCATGTTCTAAGTTCCAAACCCGTAACTCCAAATTATACTATGTATGAAATACTATAAGCTCAATGTGAGTGTGTGTAACAAAGAAATAAATCAAAACAAGTCTAAACTCAATTAAAATCTAGCTTTAACAAAAACGATTAACAAACAAATAAATATAAAGCTAGAAAAAGTTTAGGGAAACTTTTCCATAGATCAAGGGAGAGAGGGAGATGAGTTGAATGCCCAAACATCAAAGATTATCTCCTCAAGCCCTTGTGAAAATTTCTTCACAAACTAAACTCTTAAACACACTTTTAAACCCTTAAACAAACTTTGTAAAATTCTTTAAAACTCTTCTCTTATTAGGAAACAGAGCTGGGTATGAGGGGGTATATATAGGGAACCCCAAAGATCAAGAAAACCCAGCAAAAAGATCAAAAAACTAAAACATGACAAAGTCAGGAAATATAGTCGTTAGAGGCTATCAGTCGACTGACGGGTTTTGTCAGTCAACTGATGAGATGACTGTTATATGTCAATCTCAACTCATTGGTCGACTGATATCAGTCGACTGAAGCTCTCATTAGTCGTCCGATAAACTCATCAATCGCAAAAATAGAAACATTTGATGATTCCAGACAATTTCTTCAGTCGACTGATCCTTTGCATCAGTCGACTGATAACACAATATCAACCTGTTTTGAATAGTATATCTGATTTTTAATGTGCCTTTAAAAAATAGAAAATAAATTCAAAAATATATAAAACTTTGGAAAATATTTATAAACATGATAATAAACATGTTACAAAAAAATTAGAATTGTACTTTCCAATTGTAAAATCTTATTATTTTTTAAAACTAGTCCAAAACATAAAAATACAAAACACATGTCAAA